>WAAG01015878.1:6374-56184 GCA_013390105.1 Tichodroma muraria | reverse complement strand
GCTGTACTGATACCAGTAGCTGGAGTGAATGGGAAAGGGAAATTCTGCTGTGTAGCAAAGGTTACGGTTCCAACCTTCTCATCTTTCTCATCATCAACCTTCCATCTCCTATGGAAATAATATATTCAAACTGTCTCTTGCAAAGGTGGAACTGTGTTAGGCTGTCCTTTTCTAACCCTGAATGATGTGCTAAAGGGTTGGAAGTGTGTCCTGACTCCAGGACCCTGATCACTTCGAGTCCAGTAGAGCAGAGGTTTGAAACTTGGCCTCTTGAATTTCCTGTTGGTGCCATGGTGTCAGGTCACCACATCCTGAAAGTATCTCTTTTTCACATCACATATCTAAAAAAATACCTTGACTTAGTAAAATTGAAGTGCTAATTTTTTCATACTGAGAAAGGGAGTCAGTGCTTCAAATTTTCCATGCTTTTTCCAAATGTATCATCTTTCCTATTAAAATTGACTGTGTCTCCTTCAAATTATTTTATCCTTTAACACCTCTCATGGTACTACCATGAAAAAAAAAAATTACCAATTGTTCCAGCAAGCATGAAGCAATGGGACTAATGTAGGTGTCATGTCACAACAACTCGGGTATATAACTAATGAATCTATTTTTAAGATACCTGCTGGCCTCCACAGACAAGTAGTTCCTGATCCTGACTTTATTTAGTTGTTCCTGTGCATAATCCTGCTGCAGACGCTGAAATTAATGATAAATCTCCTGTGGATTTCAGTGTGTGCAGGTTGAGGCCCTCATTTATTATTGCAAATTTGCTGAAAACACCAAACCCTCACAGCTCCTGTGGGCCTCATTTTAGTCCTGCAGAGGCATCATAATACCATGTTTGCTATAGCTGAGTCATTCCCATGACAACAAATGGAGTCTAAAATACAAGATTCTGACCTCGCTGTGTGATCAAACAAAACAGGGGAGCTGGGTATTGAAGACAAAAGTTCATTGAACACAAATACCTATAAACCCAGCAAGCAGGTGGGAGAGAAGCAGCAGATAAAGACAAAATAATTCTCCTTCTCTGAAGTTCTGCCCCAAGGTAACTGTCCCTTCACAGATTTTTCTGATGCTGGGGTATGCTATGGTTAGCCTGAGTATCCTCCTCTGCAGAAAGCTCCAAGGAGAGCAAATGAAAGCTTGTTAATAAATCCATTTTGCATTAATTCTTTCTGGAGGATGAGCTGTGAAAAGCAATACTATTTTACAGCTCCTTGAAGTATATCTAAAAGCAAAGTACTTTGAGAAATGGGATGAGGTTGAAATGTTATTTGAGTTGCATTAGTAGTCTTTGCTATAGAAAACAAGGCAGAATCAGTGAACTGCTCTGAATTGAATGCTGGATTGGTAGAAGAATCAGTGTAGAATAAACATTAGTGGCAAACTGGCAGTGTGGTCATCATAGGATGCCAGTGACAGGCCTGAGTGACCCTAAGATATGTGCTCCCTGGGCTGTGGCAGGAACAAGGCACAACTGGAAACACATTTCCCACCAGTTCATGGGCAGAAAGACGTAACAGGGAAGAGACGTGTTGCAGCTGGCCTGGCAATGAAAGAATAGTTTCAGATTGAAGTAGCTTTCAACCAATTCTAAAGGATTGACAGCAGTAAAACAAAAGTTTTAGGTGTTGCTGGAAAGACTGGTGGTCCTCACAACTGTTTCAGTGAGAGGTGTTAAGTCCCAGTTTGAGTTTGTGAGAACATTTTTGAGGATTCCAGTTGTAATGAACTATTGAACAGTCACTATCAGGATCCTACCCTGTAACAACATCAGCATTAAGACTTACTGTGCCTTAGTGGTAGGACAAAGAGCATGGTTTGAATTGTCCCAATGCAGATTTAACTTGAACTGGATCTTCCACTGGCAGAACTACACCTGTTAATATCTACAAACTTGCTCATGGATTCTGGAACCTGGCAAGGTTTTTTTCCTTATAGATAGAGCACTCTGATAAATGTATTTGTCATATTGCTGCATATTATGGATGCAATGAAGAATTAAGAGTGAGAAATCTTTGTCAGTGAAAACAGAGCTATGAATGACAGTGCACTGGTTCACACTGAATGCACCAACAAGTGGCTGTTTCATGGTGTTACAGAGACAAGCCCAGAGAGCTCCAACCAAGAGTTGTGGCTGCAGCTCTTGTGCATAATGGATTTAGCATTGACTCTAAACACAGAAGACCCTCCAGGTTTTGTTCAGCCCATAGGCAGATGATATCCAGGGGGGAGAAGGATTTTCAGGTCAGGACAAGAGAAGGGAAAGTCTCATTACTACAGCTACTTATGCCTTGTAATTTGAGAACAGGTCACAGAAGGAGCAGGTGACATCTGCAAGGCAGCCAGGTTGGTGAAGCTTTGATTTCATGGGAAAATAATCACTGTACCCAGGAAACTTGCCCAGTGGTGCTCAAAGTCAGTCCCACTCACACCCTGGCATGTACACTTTATCCACTGTCAGTTCCAGTGTCCAGAGATCTGAGTTTTCCTTGGCCTCAGCAAACAAATTGCAGCCCAGATACTGTGGGCCAGAAATGATAGAGCAAGCAGCTGTTGTTCTGCTGCCTCCACATCTGCCTGACACAATAATTAAATCTCATCAGCCATTCAATAGCCATTCAATGGAAGCAAACCAACTACAACAGAAGGGTTCTGCAGCACAACTGTCTCGTGATGGGTAACTGCAGCTGTATATTTACCTTTGTAATTAATTCTGTAAGCATTTATATGGAGTTACAAAGGACTGAGTAATTTAGAAAGCATTGGAAGAGATCATTAAGAATAGCAAAAGGCATAACTACTTTCTTCTACCATCAGTCTCCTCCATATCTTCTCTGTTGATGTTTCCCATGGACTATTTATGTTCATTATATTACCTTCTTCCCAAAATTATCTCAAGTTTCACTTCCAGGTTGGGAAGAAGGCAACAATGCTGTATTGGGACAAAGGCATTGCCTGTTAAACACCCTGTAGTGGGCAGAAGCCCTAATTTTGCTGCAGGACTGACATTGCCTGTGACTTGAACAAAATAAATTCATTTCCTTTTGTAGAAAACGTGGGTCCCACTTCAGTGGATGTTCTGTGCTGACATTTATGATGTAGGCTGGTACCTAATGTAGCTGATTAAGCACTGCATTTATGCTCATTGTATAATCCTTGTTTGATGAAATAAGTGGGTTATTGAGCCTTTTTATCAGATTTCTTTTCAAGAGAGTTGATTTATTTTTTTTTTTTTCTGGAAACTTACACAGTTCAGCTCATTGGCAGGAGTTACCCAGCCAGTGGAAATCTCCATTCTTAATTAATCATTTCTGAATTCTGTGGCCATATTCTCTCCTGGTCATGCTGAACCAGATCAAATTTTTGAAGTTAACTGACCCACTCTAGGTTTGCACCAGCATAAAGAAAGGTGTAGTGAGACTACTTTGTGTGTGCCCCCCAGGGCTGCACAGAAATAAATGTGGCTTTAATGTCTCCTTCACTCTCAGTGTTCTCTCATTCTTTTGCATCACACGAAGTTTTAAGCTGGGTCTGGTAAGGTATAAGGTTTACTGAGACAGGCTGCACTATGGGGTCTTTATGACCTCCAGTCTTGCAGACCCCAAAGCCAATGCATGGTGCTGCAGGGCACATGCCTAGGAGCTGGATGAGCTGGAAATGAAGTTCCTTTGTGCTGGCGGAGAGCAGAAGCTGTTCCTCTCTTCCAGGCACTAGCACTCTCATTTTACTGACTGCAGAGTAGCAAACACAGGCCTTCTGTGCTGTATGGTGTCTGTGAGAGGACCCATCGGCAGCTTGGACATGAGCATGGAAAATGGGCTTGGAAGCAATCGTTTTCTTCTGTAAAGTCAGCAGTGTTTTCCTTCTAGAAAACAACAGTTTCCAGCAGGGAATTCTTGAAAATACTGAAATATTCTCCTAAAAGACATAATTTAACTTCAGTCAGCTTCAGTGTGCCCAGCACCCAGGCTGGATCCCAGGCCGAGGGCAGCAGGGGCTGCTCTGCCCTTCTTCCTGGCAGTTGGATATATTTGAAATAGACCCTCAGTAATGAGTTTTTCTGAGCTGCTCTTCGGTTTGTGTTTTCCAGAAGCGCTCTGGAGGCGTGTGCTCATACCTGCATCGCGTGTGCCGGGCAGCGCTGCCGCTGCAGCTGCTCCTGCTGCTCCTGCTGCTCCTGGCCTTCCTCCTGCCCCTGGCAGAGGAGACCCACAGCTGCACACTGGCCAACAACTTCGCTCGCTCCTTCAAGCTAATGCTGAGATACGACGGCCCACCTCCAACATAACTTCTTGGCATGGCACGAGGTGACTGGCAGAAGTGCAGACTCTGTTTTTAATTGCAACTGTTGTAGATTTTGGGGCTTCTAACACGGCCATCATGTCAACTGGATAGATCACATAATTGCAACATAAGACTAATACACTTTAATCAGGTATTTGAGCGAAATTAATATTTTTACAATTTTTTTATTATTGTGTTTATAATATGTATATAGAAAGTGTGTATGTGTATGTATGTACATATATATATATAAATGCATATCTGTGGTCAAACTAACAACCACCATCCACTCATCCACTGTTTAAGGATAATTCTGCAATGTTTCTGCCATCTTTCATCAAGCAATACTGAAGGATGGTGTTGTGGGATTTTCTGGGTGATTTTTAACATCAGATTCTTGTTTACAACTGAAGTCACACCAAGTATGAGAGCATGCACCAGAGTGTAAACTGGAGAGCAGGCACAGTAGAATCATGTTTGAATAGAGTGGTTGACATTCAGCCCAAGGAAGATTTGGACTATTCTCTTTGAAATCTTGAGCTGGTTTTTCAGTATCTGGACACAGGGATTGCAGAAGCTAATAGAAATGTTTCTACGGACTTCAGAAGGAGTGGGGGTGGACCTCCTCATGTTCTTATTTTTTACCAGATTTCTTTTCCAATTGCTGTATTCTCCAGCCCACCTGAATCAGGAGAGGTGGAATACAGTGGGAAGAAAGCTAGAAAAAAAAAAAAAAAAGAGTATATTTTTTTAGCTTCTCTCTAGCAGGAGAACTTTTAAAATCAGGTCATGATTTTCTGAACAAATTTGTGAGCACTGAACAAAACCTTGTATCACCAATCTTGTCTATAAAAAAGAGTGGTTTTTTTTCAGATTTTTTTGCGTTTGTGGGGTTTTGTGGTTTGGTTCTTTGGGTTTTTTACTTTATAAAGAGGCATTTGGTAATGGATTGTAAAGCCTGAACAGTGGGATGCAGCCTGTCTTCGGTGTCAGTAATGCAAAAGTTGGAAGTACTTTAATAATACCACCCTGGAAACAAGATTCCTACCTAGGGTTCTTTTGTATTAATGGTTTATTGAGATTGTGTAAACTGATTGTATCAAAGACAGTCAAGCATGGATTTCTATGTAATCTAAACTCTAAAATTATGGCATCTTGTCATTTATTTACCTAACCCTATGCCTGATTTATCAAAATTTTGAATGTACGTTTTAACATTGCCTTTTAATGTAAAAGCAATTCTCTCTCCAGAGTGATGAAGCCATTCTTAGTGGTGTTTTACCTAATTGATTCCTGAGAGAAAAGGTAATTTCTAAAAATTTATGCCATTTCTGAGAGCTATCCCTTATTGTCTCATGGTTTTAACTATGTGATCATGAAAAAAAAATTATCAGAAGAAACAGTTATTTTTCCTCTCCTGGCTATGTTGTTGAAGGAATTTCTCTTCTGCGTATCAGTATGGGGGTACTTGGTGTTGTTTTCCACATAAGGTCTAAAGTAACATTGTAGCTGACATACTGAAGGAGGAAGGCATTTATTTAACATAATCATTAAAGTTCTGTTAAAGAAGCAAACTTGTAGAATTGGGAGGCATCACAGCACAGAGCTCAACTTAGGCACAGGATTAGGAAAGCAGGCAGTGTGAAAGAGGAGCAGTTAAACATAGAGAGGAGAGGTGTCCATCAATTTGTAAAGCCTTGCAAAAGGGGTCACAATTAACACAGAGGACAAGAGTACAGGCTCTACGGAGGAAAAAATCTCAGAATCTTTTGGGCTTCCCCTCTGAACACCATAGTTATTGTTGTTATTTTGTTTATCTTGTTATATGCAGTAGTAAAGGACTGTTATTCCTATCCCCTTACATCCTTGCCTGAGAGTCCTTCAGTTTCAGGATTGTAACAGTTCGCAGGGGGGGTGTTTTGCATTCTCCATTCCCAGAGGGGCTCCTGCTTCCCCTGGCAGATACCTGTCTTCCAAACTAAGGCACCCTCCCTGCTACAGTTGCATATTAAACAGCTTTTCTTCAGTTTTCAAGGTTTAAAATAACAGGCAAGTAACTATGGGCTTCTATCAGTGTTCTGAGGAGACTCTTCCACCACCAGGACTCTGTCAGTGTGTTCCTAATAACGTTTCTGACTATGCTGGTTCCATGCTAGTGTTGGATTAAAACGACAGAAGTCTGCTGTAAGTGTAAAGAAGAGTGGACATAAGAGGAGAGACAGCAGGGATGATGAAGGTATCAGTCAAAGTGCAAGGGGAGCATGGAGCAGGAGCTGAGCTGATGTGGGTTAAAAACCTGACTGTCAGGAGGTAGCAGAAGAGCTCTCAGAGTAGGCGGAAGGGATGGAAGCAGAAAGGTGAGGAGAGTCCATGTATGCTGAGCAGTAAGACATTCACTTTAGGAAGCGAAGGAAGGCCTGTGATTTCTTTCATAAAGGAGCCAGGTGGTGAAGAGCTATAATTTGTCAGAGAATGGGACATTTTAATTCCTTCTTTGCAACCATTCTTTCTGGTGGCAGAGGACACACTTCCTCCTCTCCTGATCAGCTGTGCAAATGCCACGCACATTCCTCTAAAAATTGCTGCCAGGCCTGGGGGAAGAAACCCCTGTGGCTGCCCAGCAAGGAGTTAATCATCACACACATCTCCATGTCAAATTAAATCTTCTGTAGAAAAGAAGTGTGGGGGAAGAGGGGCAGTAACAAAACCTGCTCTGTGTGGTTGTGGATGTGTGTAGGTGTGCACACCTTTTTGTGACATAGCTACATGGCAGTTCTCTGGGTTTTGCTGAGCTATTCCAGGTGATGAAAGTAAAATACCAGTGAGAAAGTAAAAATAATGAGGAATAATAACGCTGGAAATGGAAATCACTAGGGAGATAGAAAAGTTTTTTCTATGAAAGCACAAAATCTCACTTCAGATTTCTTTCTGCCGAGCCTTTGTGATGTGGGTGATTTGTATGGGTTCACAAATGCATTTGGCACCATGGGAGCATGTAACAGGGAGAAAAAATTTCTGCACAGAGGATCACTGCATCATCACCTTGATGTTTCAGTGTTGTGGCAGGCTTAAAAAAAAGAACCAAACAACTAAATAAGAAACACACTTTTGCTGCTGGGTTTGCAATCAGTTTATTCTGTAAGTCCCCTGTCTGTAATCTTGGAAAGTTTTGCTTTAAATCTCAGTCAATCCATTCTCATTAACATAAATAATCTGAATATCTCACAGAAGTGATGAATATTTTTACTTCTTTGCAATGAAAACTATCCAAAGCACAGGACTTTAATGTTCATATCACTGAAAACAATTTAAGTCTTTCATAATGTCATTTACCTCACCTGTCCAAGGCAGGTGTGAGATTTTTCTGGCAAAGAAATAAAGAAAAAAATCACAAAAGTAATCTTGAGATGTAAATGTAAAATTTGCTTTCTTTTTTATTCTCTTGTGGGGTTTTTTTTCTGAAAAGCTTGCAAAACTGATTCCTGAAAGTGTGTGTAAATATTAATCAAGTCAGTAATTGGAATAACGAAAACAAACTGCCTAGTCCAGCTTCCAGGAAACTGTACAAAGCTCAGATTCCTCAAAACACAAACTAAATCATACTGTTTCCAAACCAGTCCTTAAAATCTTGAGCACAGTTTCTCATCTTTGCTCACAGATGATTTGGTGATTATATGCTCACTTTTGTGCCTATAAAATCCCCAGCTCATACATCTCTGACATCCAGATGTAACTGAGATGTGTTGTAGCTCAGGTTCAGACTGGGGCCACTGCCTTAAGCCTTCCCTTGCCAAAACATGGGATGCACAGAACCCTGGATGTGTCTGCAGCTGAGGACTTTCGCTGCTTTGCCCCAGTGCAGATGCAGCCACAGTCAAAGGGTGCTAAAGCCCTCTGAAGCGTATGGAATGTGTTTGAGGTTGTGCGTGGTCTGAGCACCTGGCCTGTGCTCGGTGCAGACACCCAGCCTGTTCACAGAGCTCTCTCCCAGCTCTTGCCTGCACTTGGACCCAGGAGTCGCTTGACCACATTAATGACCCTGCAGTGCTGAAGGCAAAATCCTGCACTCCATTGCCCATGCATTACAGTAAGACATTACCCAAAGGCACGCTTCAAACCCAACCTTTGGCATGAAAGCAAGCCTCATTTGTAAACTGTAATTGATTTTGAAGCCTGATGCTTTCCAGAGAATTTTTCATGGCAGCAATACATTGAGGTAGAAAATAGCTGTTGTGCCCCATGTCTATTAACAGCCCTGTCTCTGATTCCAGCCAGCAGTTTAAATGGTATTTAATATTATTTATGTATGCCCTCTCCAGAAATTTCTGTATGAAAAGCATCTTCAGCCTAAGCACATAGATTTAAATGTTGTATTCCTCTGCTAGCACTCAATCTTCAGTCCAGTCATGATTTCTACCAAATGCTACTTTATTTGTACTGACCAAGAGACTTAGAAAACTCAAACATTTGAGGCTGTAAATAAAGCTACTAGGCTAACTAATAAAACCACCTAGTGATCACTGAATAATTTGGACAGCTTTTAGAATGGCTTTATGCTTCTCCTTAATCCCTTTGTTGGAGTATTTGTAGATCTCAGAGAGAAGAAAGGTCTCCAAAAAATGGCCATTCCTAGATAGACAGATAGTGATCTCTGCACATCAGTAGAAATAGTATTTTCTCTTTAGTTGCTGTAGACTTCAGGAGTTTGCTATGTATGATCTCCTTTCCAATATCAAATACGGAATATTTTACTTTGATGTGTATGTGTGCACATCTCATTAGCACTGAAGAGATTTTGAAGAGTGAGTTCATGTACAATAATTCTTTTAACTTCTGTCAACAAGAAGAGTACATTGTCCTCTCTTCTTCAGGAAAAAAAACAAGCAAAACTGCTATGTGACAGAAATTCCCAGACCGAACAAAGCCTTTTGGAATAACTAAAGTTTACAGACTGAAAATAAATTACCCACCATAGGAAACTGGAAAAATAGTTTTGCCTTTCAAGAAATGCTGGTATAAAACCCCCAATAAACATGTCTTTGTCGGGCATCATAGATGCCTCTCAAGTCATAGGTTATGTGCCCAGCCGGATGCAAGAGCTGCTTTTGGAGACTTTGCTACCCCTTGGACAGTATCATTTGCTAGGCTGCAGCTGAAAATGTGTTTGTCCAGAGAACCTATACCAGCTTCTGACAGAATTGCTGGGGGCAGTTGAGGATATTCTTAGCAGATCCCAGATCATTGACCTGCTCTGAGCCATTACAAGTTTATTGCATTAATTTATCTGTCAGTGGTTGGCAACTCTCAGAAACCAGTTTATTAGAATACTAAAGATAATAGTTCTGATGCAGACAACATGATTCATTGAGAAATCAATCTTCTTACTACTTTTGCCATATTTAAAAAAAGAGATCTATTGGTTATACTGGAATATAAACAGGTTAGCTGTAGGTGTTGGGTAAGTGCAGGATGTTTTAGGCACAAGGCATTTTGACTTGTACATGTCTGTTTAAGAATTGTGGGATCATGTCATACTTGTAAAATGGTAAAACAAAACAAAGATTCTTGAATTAAAAAAATAAACAAAAACCAAACAAAAAAACAGATGGAATAATCTGTCACAGAGATTTTTTTTTTATTATCTCTTTTCTATCCAATTTAAAATATGAATATGTGTCTACCAGAGAATTATCAGTAGATCTGGAAAATAAGGAATATATGTCAGGAATATACCAGTTCAAACTGTAGCCTAAATGGTGCCTCTGTTCCCTAACCTGCTTCAGCTAATGCCAGATTTTACCTCATTGTACCTGTGAGATAACAACTCTCCTCCTAGTAAAGTGTGGGTAAGGTGAAATTGCACAGCTTAAGCAGTGAAAGCAGCAGGAGACATTAATTTTTCCAAAGGCAGCCTGGTATTTCAGTGCATGAGAGGAACTCATAGGTCTGGCATAATGAGAGCAGTCCAGCACTAATGACACAGGAACAAGGGCTTGCCATCCCCCTCTGCCAGACAAAATTTTGACAGTGGCTGTCAGCAGAGTTCAGTTTCATGTCCCCAACTGTGGAAGGAGTCTCCCCTCAGGGTGATTCACTTGAGCTGAGATTTGAGCCCTGGAAGTGTTGTTTTTTTGTTTGTTTTGTTTGTTTTGTTTTGTTTTTGTTTTCATTAAATACAGAAGAAACTGCTAAATTAAAACTCCTCAGTGGCAGGTTAATGGTAGGTGGTGGTTGCTGATGCTCCAGGAAAATATACAGGAAATGCTCTTATAGATAGAAAGCTACTCATGATGGTCTCTGTTCAATGCTCAGGAGGCAGAAATGCATTGTAGAACCGAAGTGAGAGATTTTCTGTTCCTTTTCAAGTAAATGTCAGGTGTTGTCTTTAGTCTTCTGGATTTTGGGGGCAAGCCTGCTCAGTGCCTTACTGAATGCTAGTGGCTTTCTGGCTTCAGAACATTCACATCAGTGAGTTCCACATTGTTCCAGTTGTGTGAAAAAGGTATTCTCCTGAACTGGTTTTGGATCAGAAACTTTTTGTTTGGGTAGTAGGGATGGTTTGATTTTCCTTCTCTTGGCCACTTTGTGTTAAATCCAAGGAAGCAGAAAGACCAGCACTACCCTTTCCAGGCCATGTTTTGTCTTTCCTTCTTTTATGAGGGCAGAGATTTGGCTTTGCTTCCTTTCCAAAGTAAATTATCCCAGTATTTTATTCTTTTCCTGTTGCAGTTCTTCCACAGCCTAGGTCATTCCTATCACCTTAAGTGTTTCCAGTGGCTGTTCTTCCTCAATACCTAATAGAGCAAAAAATCTGGTCCAGTTTCAGTAAGTTAAAAATCCAGTAATTTCTTCCCCCATTGTAATTCCTCCTGCAGATCTCTGTCTGTTTCTGCTGTCCCATGTGTCAAACCAGCCTTCATCTGTATCTGGGGGGACTCTAGTCCTGGCCAGCCATCTCTTTTGAGTCTCCTGGCCATGTCCTGCCCTCAACTGCCTTCAGTTTTGGCCCAGGGACTGCCCTTAATAGTCACATCTGCAGACAGGAGTGTGAGGGCGTCACTTAACAAACAATTATTGATAATGAAAGCCTCTCTATTAGCATTGTTCATAGCCTGTCCAGAGACTCTTTCTCTAAGCAGGTTTTGATGTGTAATGCAATTACTGCATGCAGAAAATGGCCCCTCAGTCAGTGCTGGTGGTTCAGCTGCAGCTCTGTTACCCTCGCATTGTCACTGCTGGGTAAGAGCTCCCAGGTGCTGCTCAGCCAGGGTCTGTGCCCTTGAGCTGCCAGGAGTGTTCCACTGTCATTGTTATACACCCTAAATAAGCCAGAACTCTTTTTTTCTGACCTGGGGGGAAAAAAAAAAAGAAAACTAAAATTATCGCTTTTAACAAACTGATTTCACAACTCATTTATCAAGCCCTATAGCAAGCCATTTATTTTAGCTCCTTTTGCTCCATGAAAAGCTATGTGTTAAAAGGGAGAGGTGAGTTTGGAGAGCTGTGCCACCGCCCCCAGCAGCACTTTGCTGGGAGGCCTCCTGCTGGAACTCAGGGATAGGGGCTGTTATTTCTCCTGAAGTGATTCCCACCTTCAAAATCAAATTATTTCTTTTGTCAAGTCTAATAAGCACTGAACACCACAGACTTTGTTTCACTGCAGATCTGAATGAATGCCTGTACAGTACTTTCTGTTGCCATGAAATATATATATATATGTATATATATATGTGTGTGTATATATATGTAATGGGGAGCATAATTATTGTTCTACTTAAAGAAAGGTGGCATTCCACTTCAATGTAACTTTTAAGTGCAGCTTTTAAGAGAAACTGTCTTAAAAGGAAGCTGGAAAGAGTTTAGAGGTACATGTTTTAATGAGCTTTGATGAGATTTAATAAGCTTTGAGTTTGGGTTTCAGTCTTTAGGGTGAAAAACACACAAGATGATTTTTCCATCACATTCCCAGATCAAACCCTGTGAGAACTTAACGTGGGAGGCATTGCTTGTAACTGGCTGTTCCTGAAGGTTGTTTGGATGTTGTATGTGCTATGTGTGTGTCTGTCCTCAAACTCCAGCCTCTGTTTTGTACATGGGCTTGACTGGAAGGTGAAAGACACACCTTTGTCTTGCTCCAAGACCGTGATGGTAATTTTTGCCTCAGTAGATGTTTTCCCTTTGATCAGTGTGACTCTTTCAACTTTTTTTCCCTTGTAATTTGTGTTAACTGAGTTTATCGGGTGATTCCAGGAGGGCACACTCCATCTGCCCAGCCTCAGAGCCTCCCTTTCAGCAGCATACCTTCTTCTCGTCTGTTTACTTGACTGTACTGGACCACTGTGAAGCAATTGCACAAGCAATAATGCAGGTGTTGCATTTTTGTGTCATTGCCTTTCCTGAGACATAACTCTCCACTGACACTGAAAAGTGGTAGGAGACCCAGAAGCTGCACTGTTGTTTACTGGCCATGTAACCCACGTCCAGTGTCCCTCCAGAGGTCCTCACTCCTCAGAGCAGTGGGCTTTCTCGGGCCCAATTTAATTCATAAACCTGGATTTTAAACAGTTTTGGATCCCTTCACCAACACTCCATCAATCTTGCTTCCATCAGTTTTTTATGCTTTTGTTTAGTTTCAAGCTAGAAGAAAATTTAAAGAAATGTGCTAAGACTCCCATATAGGGTGAGTAAATATCCTATGTAATTTTCACAAAAATTGCAACAAAATTAAGGGATTTTCTCTCACATTGAGCAGAATTAATAAGAAGTTCTAACTGATAAATTAAATAGTTATTAAGGACAGCCTGGAGCAAAGTTTCTGCAATCAAACTGTTCTCTGCTTTTAATTTAAAAATCAGAAAATACTGAAGTACATTTTGCCACCTTCTTTTAAAAGTGACCTGAAACTGAAATGTGAATTCTCCTTAACAGGAGGTTTATTGATGTGAATCTAAATTTCACCAGCATGTCCTGTGTTAGATCACCTGCCTGTGGGCACAGGGAAAAAACCAAAGGCTGTTCACAGGAGAAACTCATATTATGAATGGTTTTAAAATTCTTCAGAGCTTCTATCCACTTCCAAATGTCAGTAATGGGGAGGATACGAAACCTTCCTGTGAACCCTGTCATTTTGCATGTTGAAATCCTGGCTTGAATTCAGGTCTCCACCTCAGCTTTTGTAAATGTTAATATTCAAGTAGAACAAAAACCTTAGAGGCAATTACAGCATGAACATCTCTTCTTGTTTATGTATAGTAGCTGATAGCAAAGTCTGCAATAATAATCTGTGTTTATACATGTGCTGTACAATGTAACAGTTGGGTACAAAATACCTTTTAACTGTCACAAGAAAATAACTGGATTGATGTCACTTTTTGCTTGTATGAATATAATTATTTGCCTTGCAGGGACCAGTTCCACTTTTGTCATGTTATTTATGATTTTTGAATACAATTGTGATAAATTAGGCTCGTTTCTAAGGTAAACAATACTGGAGCCAAGCAACTGTCTCTGTACATGTGCATGTTATCACAGCTGATATCAAGTCCAAGTCAGACTCCTTGCTTGGACCTTTCTTTAACCTTTCAGGCTTATTCAGGGAAATGTGGACCACTCTATTTTCTTATTAAAAATATGGCTTTGTGAAAAGCTGAACTTATTTTTTAAATCCTTTCTTTTCTGGTTCAGAAAGACTGTAACAATCATATTTTTCTAAACTGTCTATTGCTTGTGTTGGGACATTATATAGAGATATATATTTTGCTCTACAGATTTCCATATACTTTTGGAACTCTCTGTTTTCATAGATAAGTCCTCCTATTTGCTAGAATTAGCTCAAAAAGCTGTAAGCTTCTGTATACTGACACTGAAATTCTATAAAAATGCAGCTGCATCAAAAGACTGACTTTATGTTTTATGTAAATTGTTAGAGCTAAGTCATCCTTAGTGCTATGCCACGCAAGATGTACAAAAAGAAATCAGGTCATTGTTTTGAAAGGCTGGACAGCATTATGTCACACTGAAAGTCCCAGATGAAAGGCAGGAGAGTTTATGCTAGAAATGGTACCATTTTGGGCCCTGAGTCTGTAGTTTTTTTACACTGTTTAGAACCTTATTTCAAAATTAGTCCTATGAAACTTCATGGGAAGTATTAAAAATAAGAGCCTGTGGTGTGTGAATAGCTATGATAGAATAAGGACCTTTTCTAATGAAGAAGAGGGACTTTAAAATAATTTAGAAGCTATGATTTGAGTATTTCAGGGCAACTTTTTTTGTTCTTTTCTGAGCTGTGGACTCTTCCTGTGTATTGTGGATTTATTCCATAGCTGAAGTGCCAGATTAAATTGATTGACGCCCCATGAGCAGACGAACATAATAGAAAGCTGCAGTGAAATATTGCAGAAAATGGCCTGATTTCATTCTTCAGAGCAATAGTTAAAGTAACTCACAGCCTTGGCTTCTTTGCACCTGTGAAGCAGAGGCCCTTGTTTTGTACCTCAGCTGTGGTATAACATGAAAGGATTTCTGCTCTCTGCTTGGAAAACACTGTCTATTCCTCATCCTTGTCAAAGCATAATATTTCCCAAGTTAAAAAATCTGATTCTTCAAGACTCATGGGGGAGTTAAGGGGCAGCTGGAACCTTCTGTGATCCAGCCACACTATTCCAAAAGTTTATCCCTCGATGACAAATAAAATATGATGTGACTTTGCTGTTTGCAAGTAGGATCAAGAGACTGGAAATTCATCACCCCAAGCCCTTACCTGTTCTGTGATGCTCCACTGTTACCAATGAACTGTGTTGAATTGGATTATAAAATCAGAGTATTTTATTGCATGTGTCCTTTTTTGAAATGAAAATACAGTTGTATTTGGTGTTGCAGTTATAGTGCAGTAAATAAAGACATGTTCATTTCTTTTTAAGGACTTCTGGATTATTTTGAGTGGTGGTTACACATTTTTGCTGTGCTTGTTTCATACCATCAGTTTTTGGGCTGACCTAGAAACAACCAGAACAAGTGAAGCGAGGATAAGATTGGCTGCTGCCTGCCTCTCTGCTCAGGTGTCACTGGAAGATGGCTGTGCTAAATGTAGCTGCTTCATTCTAGTCCTTTGAGATGTTACAGAAAATGTCAGCTTTTCTGTAAGTTATTTAAATAGAATTCTACTGGACCTGAAGAAAATGTGAATTTGCTAAATCATACTATGATTCAGTATGATTTCTTACAGCGTTGCCCCTGACACCTTGGGGTTCCCCTCAATCCCAAACCTGGTAAGACAAAGGGGAGATTTTTTTGTGAACCTCGGGTTTGAAGTTAACACCAATAACATGTAATGAGCTAGCAGTTCATTAGTGTAACCACTGCTGATCTCTCTGAAGAATAATCACTGCAGTGTGTGTATGGATGCACAACTCTCATTAGCATCCAGGTAATTGCTGGTTTCTTTCCTTAGTCTTTATGAGACAAAGTCTGCCAGTATCCCTGATATCAAAGGATCCCACAGGCGGTTATTTCTGGACAAGCAGAAAACAATTACAATTTTTTGGTGAACCTGTGGGTTAGGTTCCCTGTTGCTTTTATGAACACATAGGGGTTTATGAAGGTCTTTGACTTCTCTCAGGCATTTGAACCATGTGTTCTTGTGCCTTCCTGTGAGCTGTCTCCTGCTAAGCCCCCAAAAGTACAAATGCAGGCACTTCTGCTCATCACAGCTGTGCCAAGGTTGGAGAAACAGCCCGAATTCCTCCCAGGAGAGAATGGGGTAAAACAAGCCCAAAGCTGTAGGAGCAGCAGACTGGCACGGTGGGACAGTCACACTCCCATTAGGGCTACAATCAGTGCACAAAATAAATTTCTGGTGTTACAGGTTTTTGTTTTTTCTTTGCAATGTGGTTTGGTTTTTGTGGAGCCAGAAAGTAGTCTGCTTTGTGTATATAGGGCCTGTTCTTCTGGAACCAGCAAAAAAACTTGGGGCTTCATTTTGTCCCAGACTCTGCACAGAGACCAGGAAAGGCCTTTGTCCATCAGGGAGCAAAAGTGCCTATGAACAGATAAAACAGCTCATGCTTGTATGGGGAATGAATATTTTGTTGATCAGGTTCAGCCTGCAAACAACTCTACAGCTGATTGGTGGGAGTTGGGACAGTCAACAAGAATTATTATAAACACTTTGGGAGGACAATGAAATACTCCAGGTAGTTTTAAATCTCTTAAGTCATATATTACTGCAGAAACACCTGTTTTAGATAGCAATCCTGCTGCTAGAGGATGGAAGTTTAGGTTGTAGCAGCAAAAGGTGGCAAGTTCAATAAATAAGAATAATAGGGTAAGACCCTCAAGTGGAGTAAATCAGTGTAGCTTCATTGAAGCTGTTGGAACTAAGTCAATTTACAGCAGTAAGAATCTGGCTTGTAGTCAACAGGGATTTTACAGAATGTTTAAAAACTCTCCATTTAGAGAGTTCTCTGCCTTATTTAGAGAGTTCTCTGCCTTATGTCTGTGCACTAAATCGTATTCGCACAAAGTCCTTGCTGGTGTAATGAGGTCATTTCGGATGTGAGCGTTCATTATATGCTTAGGTAAATTAAGGGGAAAAAAATACATCATTAGCAAAGTCTTAAATAAAGGATAGAGCAAGGTTAGCGAGTGAGAACTATTTAAATAAAATCAATCTCAGCCCTGGAGAGTTAATGGGGAGTGGCTTTCCATGGAAAAAGGCTGATGGTGTGTTGATGCTGCACATAGAAGCTGAGCGCTACAGCCATGAGAGATTAAAAGCAGGGACTGAGGTTTTTTTCTAGGCTAATATTTCAAGCTTTCTAAACTTCATTCGGTGACATACCATGAATGCAGCCCAGGTTTCCAGCTTCAGAAAAATGCTCTGATAAACACATATTGCTGGAGCAAATGAAACTGAAGGCTCATCCGGTTTTACTGTAGCACTCGTAGTATTAAGAGGGATTGTAATATAATCCTCTTCAATGAATAACCCTAACAGATGTTATCAGGGTTGCTCTGTACGAGCTGTGGACCTCTTGCTAGAACTCCCTCTGTGGAAGTCCAGTTCATAAATTGTCCTAATGGGCTGCCTGCCTTGTCCTGCTGCTGCCGCGGCATGAAAAGGAGGTGGTTACCAGCGGCCTTGAAAGCCAGCATTATTCCCATCTGCTTTTCATTACAATGCTGCTAAATATTTCATGCTTTTTGTTTTACAAACAAATAAGAGCAGAACTAATCTTCTTGTTTAATGTTCGTTGATTGACATTTCAGGGAGGGAAAAAAGTTTTGGGTCTGTTTTGGTTTTTTTCTTTACTTCAGATCTCTGCAAAAGCTTTTAGTGGAAGATAGAGCAGATTTCCGTCGACTTTTCTGGTGGGCTTTTTATGGCACCATTGATACAGGAAAAGATATGGGGGAAATCCAGATGATGAATGTGCTGTTCAATCAGCTGGGATTTCTTTGCTTGCAAGGAGATAACTCGATGAAGTGCAAACAGAGACAGGGAGCAGACGTTGACTGGTTGTCAGCTATATACAGAGCTATCTCTGGCTGGGGCTGCTGGAAAACACAGCAGCTATTAGTCCCCCTTTGCCCTTTCACAGCACCCTGTCAGAGGGTCCCCAAGCACTGCAGCCAGAGCCATCCATTAAACCTCAGGGCAACAAGTCTGTTAAATTGCTGCTTCTTTATGAGGAGGGGGATGGCAGCCCTGGGAGGATTCAGCCGACATTTTAACCCCCTGGTTCTCTAAATTCCCACTGAAGTGGATGACTGAAGGCATTCCTGTGGGCACTCTGCATCTCCAACAGCAGGTGCTGTCTCTGTCCTAGAGGGTGGATGTAGGTGACCCAGCTCCACACAGGAACTTTCATCCCCAAGGCATCCCCAAGTGGGGAGGGAGTCAGGAGTCCCCCTGGGATGTGCGGTCTCCCCTCAGGCCTGTGGACATGCTGGAAGAAGGTTTTGAGTGGTTTCTTTCCAACCCAAAGCATTGCCAGGCACAGAGCGAGGCCTCTTGGCCGATGCTGTTCCACTCGAGTGGCTGTGCTGGCTGGTTTATCTGGCATTTGGACAAATAACTTCATTAGAGCACCCAGTGGGCTGTGTCAGCTGTGAGGCCTAATTGCAGGGTGAGATGAAAGTGTGAAATGTCCCTCAGAAAGAGCTAAATACTCATAGAATCATAGGATGGCTTGGGTTGGAAGGGACTTTTAAAGATCATCTCCATCCGACCTTGTTATGGGCAGGCACACCTTCCACTAGACCAGGTAGCACAAAACCCCATCTGGCCTGGCCTTGAATACTCTCAGGGATGGAGCATCCACAACTTCTCTGGAAAACCTGTTCCAGTGCCTCACTACCCTCAAAGTAAAGAATTTCTTCCTAGTATCTAATCTACCCTCATTCAGTTTAAAACATTACCTTTTATTCTATTGCTATCTATCCATATAAAAAATCCCTTTCCCTCTTTTTTATAAGCCTCCTTTAGGTACTGGAAGGTGCCAAAAGGTCTCCCTGGAGCCTTCTCTTCTCCAGGCTGAACAACCCCAACTCTGTCAGCCTGTCTTCATGGGAGAGGTGCTCCAGCCCTCAGATCATCTTTGTGTCCCTCCTCTAGACTCACTCCAGAAGGTCTGCATCCTGGGCCCCAGAGCTGGACACAGGACTCCAGGTGAGGTCTCACAAGAGCAGAACAAATATGAAGAAAAGATAAATGGTCCCTTCTTTCAGCCTGTAGCAGCCTGACCCTGCAATGGAGCAGTGTTGTGTCTGTGCAGATGGTTAAATTACCATGCTACATTTGACCACATAGTAGTATTTTTATATCGTTGCACAAACAGAAATGAGTTTGCTCCACTCTTGAGGCAAATTCTTTGCATTTATTGCAGGATTAATTTTTCCCTGATGGCTGATGCATCAACCACCCCATCCTTTTCTCCCATAATCGCTGGCCTGAATTCAGAGGCAGAAGTGAGTCTTGGGGCCTGACCCTAATGCTTGCCTACAAATAGGCTTTATGACTTATGCTGAACGAGACACCCAAGCAGTAACATTATATACTGGTTTCTATATTATATTTCCTTTTCTTCTAGCATTTTCCGTATGAGGATCTCAGGGCCCACTGCAAGGTTTGACTAATTCTCAACAGCCATCTGTGTATTAAGTTCTTTTTGCTGAAATGCTATTGCAAGGGCAGAAGATTGCTGTCCTTGAGCATCTCTCTACAGCAGCATACAACAGTTTCACTCAGGACTGTAAAAAGAAATTGTAATGGCCACAGTTTCTTGTATTTTATCATTTTCATTGAGGATTTTGACGTGTGTCTTAAAAAATTTCAAATCCAGGAATAGTAAATGCCGAGTCATAAAAGCTTAGGAAACGGGTCGAATCCAGAGTGCAAGGCAGCATTACAGTGTCTGATCTGCTGTCTCTGATAATACCCTCATAAGACAAGGGTCTCTTTTTTTTTCCTCCATTCCTGAATAAATGAATTGCAGCATGTATGAAATCTCCAGAGGCCATCTGTGACGGTAATTCATTTACCCACTGTATTATGGAACAGATTTTCCAGTGAGTTCAAAACTCAGGAAAGGGGGGAAGGGAATAGTATGATGAGAAGGATCTGTGATCCATATCTAAAAGTAAAAATATTATTCAATTGTCATATTTGATGGATAAAGTGTCTGACACACCAGGCAAAGCCATAGCAACTAGATAAATATGTTTAAAACATTTAATTTTGATACATTAAGAATGAGTTGGAGCAGGGGTTTATTGACACTGAAATTAAGCAGACATTTCTAAGTTCCTAAAAGCCTCTGATTTTGTTTAGTTTGGAAGAAAATTTGCTGTAGATAACTTGGAAGTGTAAAGGGAAGTTGGACTTGGTGCACAAAGGAGCAGCTCTGACAGGTCAGTACTAGCAATTACCTTTCTTCTTCATCTGTTATTTTCCAAGTGCCAACAGCCCCTACTTCATTTGTGCTAGACCACAAGAGGCCTCTCGGCAAACTTACAGACCCTTGGCTTCTGCTTTTAAACTGAAATTAGTACATTCATTTAAGGCTTTAGCTGCTGCAAAAATATTTTTATATATAGGGCACTCTCAGTAGTTCTGTAGTGCTGTTAACATTCGGTAATTGTAATTAGTAACACATCCTCATGAACAGCCATTTGGTTATGTGGCTGTAAGCATCAGGTTTCCTCACTGAGTAATTCCAAGGATGTCACTGAAGCTGCAGCAAGAATAAATTTGCTCTATGGTAGCAGGGAGGGTTTGTGTTTACTCTGCAGGTCATGCTGGTACTCACTGAAGGGTTTTCATTCTGCACCAGGTCATGTGTTTCTTCATAAAGTGATACTGTGCAGAAGAGGGAAATGCTGCAAACTTCTAAAAACTGCTTTCTGTAGACATCTGATTGAGAGCTCTGGCAGAGGCAGGAAAATGTTCTCCTCCACGCAGTAATTAGGGGGCTCTGTTGGAGCAGGGAGAAGTGAAAAGAAGGCAAGAGAAGGAGCAAGGCTCCGGAGGAGAAGCTTACTTCGCCATCAGTCTGAAATCAATGGAATGTGCTGCACCGAGCCCTTCACCTGCAGCCTCCGGCACTTCTGGGAACCCGCATCCATGTTTTCCTCCTAATGCATCAGGCCCTCAAATACCTTTCTTCTGAGCCAGTGCAGAAGTGAGGAAGCCACACACAACCACTTTCTTTTCCTTCTTCTTCAAAGGATGGCAAATGCACTCACCTTGCCTGACTCGTACGGTCACTGTGGGGCCTGAACTGAGCAAGGGCTGAGGAAGAGCTGAGCATTAACAGTGCAGCTTCCAGCCTCTGGAGAAGGAGTCACAGCTCCTCAGTTCTGCAAAGCAAGCTGAGTGTGCTTGCCTGGGGACTGAGCGAGCCAAATACTGCTGCTTTCAATTTGACCATCACAGTTCACTAGGGATGAAATAAACGGTTGTATTTCTTTTTTCTCACACCTTCTCATGTCTAGCAGATAAAATACTTTGTGAAGTGCCCACAATGCTGAGTGTAATTTTTTTTTTATACAACACTGGCAAAACATTCAGTGACAGTACTTGGTACACACCAGCAGAACTATCTCTTCAACAATTCATTTTTCCAGTGGAGAAGTAAGACGTTGGCAGAAATGTGCTTTTATTAGTGCAGTTATGTCTATGCAACAGGCTTTTCTTGCATGCCTGTATATATATATATTTTATATATATATACATATGATCAGCAAATTATATGATCATATATATACCCATGATCAGCAAAATTTGTAGTATCAGGCTTGTCTTGGTGAATGCAGACTAGGCAAGAGGTTAGTAAGTGAAAACCAGTGAAACCAGTGTAGGCTCCTCTCTGTCCCTTCTTGCTACTCTTCAAAAAACAAGATGATGGTGAGAAATGTGACTGATTGCTTTGGCATTATTGCTTAATTTACACAGGGTGGCAATTTGGTCCCAGAAAACTAAAATCAAATTCAATGAAAGCCAAAAATCATTCAAAACCCAAATTTCCAAGACTAAATGAGAAAATGGAAATAAAGGAAAGATACAGCAGTGAAGTTAAAAGCAAAAAATATAATTTAGGTGCAGAAAACAAAAAGCCATAAATGACAAATGAAGTGGCAGTTTTCTAAAACGGAGAAGAGGAAAGCGGGGTGAGCTGCAGATGAAAATGTTATTCCAGGAGGAGGAGGAGGAGGGACCTGGCAGGGAGTGGGAGTGGGAGTGGGAGTGGAATTGGGCAGGAAGGATAGGGCCACCCATGACTGAGCACAGGGCTGGTCCACTGGGAGGGTGACACAGAGGTGACAGCCTGAAGGCACAGCATGCCCTTTGTGTAGGCACAGGACAGGCCTGGGATTCCCGTTCTGCTTCCGGCTGGGTCATGGGTGTCTTCTGGTCACAGGGGGAGCCAGGGGCAAATCCCACTCTCCCCAAGAAGTCACTGCCAGAACTCCCCTTGGCTCTCCTTCATTTCACAGCACAATGGCAATTCCTCACTTTGGGAATCTTGATGGGAAACTTGATGTTTTCCATGACCAGCTGTGGGTACTTGACTTGCAGGAGACCCTGAGAGACAGGGCTGGAGTAAAGGCACAGTCTCAGGGACAGCCACATGACCCACTGGACATGGGAGCTGCATCCTGGTGCTGTTGGGGGATGCTGATGCCAACTCCCATCCATCCTGCACAGCTGAGGTGAGACCTCCAGGAGCTGATCTGCAAAAAGGAGATAAGCAGGGCTCTGCAGTCAGACCTGCCTATGGATCCTATGAAATTCACATCCCAGCTCTGTGCCCTGAAGCCATGCTGGGTTTCCCAAGGGCAGAGGAGGTAGGAAGGCAGAGTCTCAGACAGTGTGGATCCAGTCTGGGCACAGCCATCAGCCTGGAGGGGCACAGCCATGCCAGGGAAATCTGCTGCCCACACCTCAGCTTGTTTCCTCAGCACTGAGCAGAAAAGCCAGATGCCTTCTGCTAATAATCACGTCTAGAGATACTTTTTAATAACACTACCAGTCAAGAGTCACATTGCTTATGTGACTCTTGATTGAAATAAGAAATTCCAAACTGGCCTTCTTCCACGTTGTCACTCCCTTGCTGTGCTTGGCTCTCCAGCCCTCTTACAGCAGCTGGCGGGGAAAAAATGCTCCTGGCACAGGGGAATGCCCAATCCCCTGCAGAGGAGCCAGAGGCTGCACAGCAGCCAGCCCCTGCCTCGTGTGCAGGCAGGCTGGCAGGGAATCTGTGCGTGATCTCCATCAGGTTTAGCAGAACTAACCCCTACCCAGGGATCCTTATAACCAGCAGTTACACACATTTTCCCTCCAAAACCACCTCGACAGTGTTGTACTGAAGGCAGAAACCAACCCAAATTGGCTTCTGGCCATGCCCATTGCCACAGGGCACCCACATGCTGTGTCTCTGCCTCCTGGCCAGTTTCCAGCCAACTTGGGCAATGCTGGGCAACACAGCTGCCTGCCAGCAGCACAGTCCTCTCCAGAGGGCACCTGGCAAAGCTTCAGGAAAGCTAGAGGGAAAGGTTTGATGGAGAGTAAGGGTAAATTTCTGTATGAAAGTAGTTAACCACTGCTAGTGCCTGCCTGCTGTGCTGGAAGGGCAGCTGGGGAATCTGGGTATCTCCTTTTGCTTCAGAGCAGTCCCAAAACACAAGGTTTCATCCCAGAATGAGCAATCTTGGCCACAGCTGTCTTCCCGGGGCCAGATTTTGAGAAGAGCTATTCCTGCTCTTGTGTGCAGTGCCCTTTCAGACAGTGACAAATGGTTTGTATTTGTCCTTGACAAAAGCCACGCCTTGTCTGAGTTGCTTTTACAGCATTTTAACCACTAGTCAATCACCTTGGTTTTGCTGTGGGAAGAGCTAAATGCAGCAATTAGAAAGAACCAAACACAGTGCAACAATATTTAGTGTTGTGTTTGGCACTGCCGTCCGGTATTCACCTCACATGCAGAGTGCAGGACCCTGTGAGCTGGCAGATGGGTTATGCAGGAGGGGAATGGCTAATGTGTGCATTGCTGGGTGATTCCTCCAGGACAGCAAAAAGGCTTTAATTTATTACGACAGAAACAGGGTAGAGAGGAGAAGATTTGTAATGAGCAGGAGGAGAAATGTAAGCGTTTTCTTTGGTACCACTTTCTTCCCAGCCTTGGAAAATGGAAGACATCCATTTCTCAACATCCTGAAGAGCTGTGTTGGATCAGGCTGGTAACTCAAGGTAGCTACCATGAATACAGGTGTCATGTTATTGCTATCTGGATGTCACATTGCCCTGGATTTCTTTGCCTATACAGAGGAAAAACTTGGGTTCCATAAAAATGGACACTAGTTGTGTTAAAATACAGACAGCTCTTGCATTTGTGCAAATTTATTGATATTGGAGAGAGAAGAAAGCCAGAACTTACCTATTGGCACCTAAAACACCTCTAAAATCTAACAAAAATCACAGCCAGACGTATGCCATGCTGCTCACTCCTGCTCAGATGAGTGCAGGTAGGAGTGCCAGCAGCTGGCAGAAAAGGGATCACTTCTGGTTTTAAACCCATTTGTATCACATCTCACCCATGAGGAGCCTGGCAGGCAGGCAGCAGTGAGAAAAGCTGGGCAGTTTTCACAAGCAGAGAAGTCCCTGAGGTCTGTGTATTGGGGCCACCCTCCTGGGAGGCCAGATCCCTTCCAGAGGGGTGTAATCCCAGAGTGCTGGGCATTCGCTCAGTAAAAGGCTGCCAAATGAGAGCAGCTGAGAATGGACTATGATCTGCAGAATAAGAGATGATCTGATTTTTTAAGGATTTTATTTTGGAGGACTATAAGATCCTCCTTGAAGGCCCCATGTGCTGACCTTGGATGTAATTATGTTCCTAGTTTATACCTCTGATTTGCACTGTTGCTATGGGAAACTCGTTCAGGGCACGTGTGTGTGCATGCACACGAGGCTGTGCATGCTTCCCAAGGGAAGGTGGCAGATTCCATTTCCTCTGCCCCTTTTATACCACAGCCTGAAACATTTGTGTTTAAATTCCATTACATCGTGGAAAACCTCTTCTGTTTCAACCAGCCAAAACCAGCTGCTATTTCTTCCTTTGTTTGAAATAGAAAAGCAGAACAGTGTTTACTTTAATTCTTGAGAGTGTCACAGATAATCTGTGGGATGGAGTCCTCATTTTCCTTGCACTCCAAAGCCATGGAGTGTCACGCACAGCTGTCAGTAGTACAAAAAATTAAATCAAGTTGCTTAGTTCAGACAAAAGTAGATAAAAGTTCTGAGTGCATTGCCCTGTAAGGAAAAAGGTGGAAGGGATGAGAAGAATCATAATATAAAAGAAATGTGAGGATATTAGGCACTCACAAGAGGATAAAAGAATCTGAAATCTGCCAGTAAAGAGGGATCTGTTGCCTTCCTGAGGCATGGGGATCTAATTACTCTTTTCTTCCTCTTCGTTATAAACCAACTATTGCAGAACATAAATGACCTTGTACATTCATGAGATACTCCTGCCAAAAAGCGTGTCCATTATCAAGTAATACATTTTCTGCTTGTGTAGTTCCAGTGTGCTCTTTTGAAAAGCAGTAAGTTCTCTTCTGTCTCCCTTATCACATTTCAGGATGCCTTTAGTCATAGGACTCTGCTTATTCAGTAGTTCATGTCAAATTTACTTCAGTAAGCAAAACTTAGAGTTCTTTCAGAATTGCTTTCCTGTTCCCTAGTGAGGAAAGTGTTCGGCTTGCTCCTTCTCTCACTAAAATACATTTGAGGTTTGCTGTTGATTTCATGGAGGCCATGAAGGCATGAGACAATAGTTTTTGAGCCTAAGTCTCTCCAGGGTTATTCCAATTCACACCATCTGAAGTGTCCTTTTGCAAGAAATCAGCAGTGAAGAGAAAATAAGCTTTTGGCACAAGCACTTCAGAAAGTTAGGAACTGATTTAAAAGGTCATCATAGCTCAAGTCCTCCTGGCCAGCTGTACTGTAGAACATGAAACCTGGGCCTTTGATAGGGAATAACTTTAGGCTGAAATCGGACAACAGTAATTCCTGATAAACAATAACCCCCAAATGCTAGAAGCAAGCTGAAATGGGGAGGCTGCACCCCAGTGCCTTTGGGGACAGCTGTGACCAGTCCTCCCTCTAGCCCAGCTACAAGATGCTGGTTGGCATCAACTACAGCCAGGCCATGGATCATCCCAGCAGGTTATCCATGCACAAGACCATGCAGTGGGAATGTAGTACTGTAAAAGTAGTATATAGTCCTATATAGTTGTATATAGTACTACTATAAAAAGTAGTACTATAAATGCATCTCAGAATCCCAAATTCAGGTAAGTATGTTGGACTCTGATGTCAAAACCTGGATTTGAGGGCTTTGCTTCATGATACATTTAGTGATACAGTAATAGAAGATTATAGTTTTGTTAAGAGTGAGCAAGTATCCACTATTTTGGCTAAGAGAGTGAGCCTTTTGTTTGCTCAAAATAACTCATAAATTGGAGGTGTGCCCTTAAGAACACAGCTACTTGCTTTCATTTAAGAAAAAATTAAAATTGCTACTGTTATTGTGTCCCAAATTTTATCCAGTCATAATTGTACTCTTTTTATTGTTGCTGTAAAACATTCAGGCATTTCAGTCCCATGAACAGAACACCAACCATCCATGTGTGGTGCATTTTCTATCAGACAATTGCAGGTTTGCAACAAAAGAAAATTTAAAAAAAGAAACTGTTTGCAATAAAAGAGACCAAGAAATGCAGGAAAATGTTCTAATTTTTTTTAAGAAATGCTTCTTGCTGGGAACTGTGAGTTACCTCTCTCTCCAGTGTGCTGAAATACTGAGTGCCCCACATTCACACCACAGTCATTAATGGCTGTCCCACAAGCACCATGCTCCAAGAGAAAGTCATGTTATCGCTGTCATTTTGTGGTTTCCCCAAATTCTGACACAAAGAAAGCTGAACTTATGCATGTACTCACATTAGATGTTTCAGGCTTTTGTTGGCCTAAGAAGTCCAGTGTCATCACAAGGCTGAAGTTCATGGCTCTTTCCAGCTCAAGCCTCAACTCCCACCCATCCTTTTGACACATGGAAAGAGGGCAAAATCTGAGCATGTTTTAGTACAACTCAAGGCTGTTGCTCAACATGCTGGACAAAAGAAGCTGGGTGTGGATAAACAGTCCACTTCAGCGGCAAATAATTTTGCTTTGGCATGATTAAGGCTGCTCTTAACTTCTCATTGCAGATGGGGCCAGAAAGTTCTTTTGCAGAACCTGGAGTGACCCAAGCCTAGCTCCTTATATTCCTGGAAATAATTATGAATACTTGAGAGAAGATCCCCGTCAAGGATTGTGTCACTGTCCCCACTTACAGAGGGACAAGGGGAAGCCATGGGCTGCCTTGCAGGGGGTTACCTGGTAGTTCAAGGGCCTCAGAATGACAAACTGGTGTGATGAGTCCTCCACAAGAAATCCAGATTTTGGCATGGGAGAGCTCTTCCTGAGCCCAGCATCCCCTTGGAGCCAATGCTGCCCCAGAGAGACAGGCAGTTTGTGCTCTAGGGAGATGCCTGATATGGCAGCTGGATGCCAAATCCTCCTGCCCCCTGTGCTGCACTGCAGCCTGTGTCTCCCCCAGCCATGGGCAAAACAAACCTGGTTTCTGACTCTCCAAAAGGAATTAAAAGGCAATCCCCATGGCTTCTGCAGGGTTTCTGGCACAATGTTGAAGGACCACTGATTTATTGGGCCAAGCAAGTCTCCAACAGTGATCACAAAGTTCTTCTCCCTGTTGATCTGAATGCAGTGGATAAAAATTAAGAATTTACAGCTCCTGCTTTCATTTCTTTCGTTCAGTTCAAGTTTTACTTCTTGTGTCCAAAATAGGTGAACAAATGTGATTTTTTTAATGAGCTTCTTCCCTACTAGTAATAACCCAGTAGCTTTGTCTCTGTGGATGTGACTCCCAGGGTCTTTCCAGTCTCACTGCTGACCTGGGAATAGTTCAGTCAGATCACCTGTAGATGCCAGACAAGTCAAGGGTATCAGTCTCACTGTGTCCCAGTTTTCCTTTTCTGAGGTAAAATATACTGTAGCATTAGATAGTTCCACCTTTCTCTATGCCTGGAAAACAGCTTCATGCTGAAGGAGAAATAGTCTTCCAAGGCAAGGCAGTGGACTTGTTTGATATGGACTGTCTTCATTTCTATGCCATCAATGTGTTATTGTTCTGAGACAAATCCTCTGGTCCCAAAATACAAATACTGCCTCCTAAAAATAGGGCTATTAATGTGTATGTCACATTAAATGGAAAATATCTATTGATAATTTCTAGAGTACTGATAAAATAAATGCCACAGAGCAGCTTTATAACTACCTCTAAGCAAATATCTATGTCTGTATCATAAGGAACAGATCCTAGTTTCAAATGAATTTGCATCTTGTAGTTGATTCTTTTTTAAAAAACTGCATTAGGCTAAATCTGCAGCATTTGTTTTTGAGAGAAGACTTTATGAATGTTCACAGCACCAGAAAAAGCTCAATCAGAATTACCTTTTCTACACACAGGATATGGTCTTCATCCAGGAAAGACAACTTGAATGATTGGTGGATTTTTATGTCTAATAAAGCACTAACTGTGATCTAAACTTTCCCTGCAGTTAAAGTATTTAGAATGTCTCTTTCCTGTGTGGATTCTCTGATACTCTCTCCTCTACCCAGCTGTTTATTTAAGACAGAAATTGCAGGAGCATCCTATCTTTATGATTTCTCCCTCTCAATCAAACCTGGTTGAAACTGATCCAAAAGTTCAGAAGTTACTATGAGAAGAGCAGTTAGAAATGCACAAACACACATGTATGCATTGATCACACAGGCATTTTCACCCAAGCTAAAAACAGAAAACCAATGAAATAAACAAAAACTACTTTAAAAGATGAAGGCTTAGGCTTAGGCTGGAGAGAGACTTTTCCCCCCCTCTCCAGTATTACCCATCAGTGTTTTGCTGTCTGGGCTCAGCACACTGATGGGATGCAGGGTAACCCACCAGCCCTGGCCGTGGTTTCTCTGATGTGAACACCAGGCAGTTGCACCACAACCCCATTCCCAAAAAGACTAGGACAGGAGTGCAACTGCTGCCTTTGAGGAGAAAAAGCTGCCAGTCCTGTCTTTGTATCCAGGCTGCTATATCCTTTCCACAGAGTCTCTCCAGGGAATGCCACTGCCCCCTAACTTATATACATTGATATCACAGATAACCATGGAAATGGGATTAAACCAAGACTCAGATTGGAATTTCTGTGAAAATTTGGATCAAAATCCTCATGGCAGGGCCCACTGAGAGCCTCCAGCCTTAGGACTTTGGTGACGTGCCTGCAAGAGTTTGTCAGTCTTTCCTCACAGGACCTTCCCCAGGACAACAAATCCACCATCCTATAAGACACCAAATCCATCTCTCTAATGAAGACGATGCACCCTCATGCACCTCAGTGAAGCATGAATTACCCAAGAAAAAACCATCAGTCAATTTAGCAAACAGCAGATTTTCGCAGGAATGTGACCTGCTTGTCTTTGTTTACCCAAATCCTAGGATTTCTCAGCTTTGCAGAGAACCCTTTTCATTCCACCTGCTGCCTGCCACAAAGGTGTGCTGTGCTGCCAGGTAAAATGGAGATGGCTCCAGAAAAGCACCCAGGCTTCATCAACAAAAGGTCTTAAACATGAGTGGAACATCAAAAACAAAACAAAACAAAACATAAAAAAAAAAGAAAAAAAAGAAGCAGGACATGTAGCTCAGCCAATGCAAACATGTAAGAAACTCTGCAAGGGCTCAGAAGAGAAACCAGATTGCTGTTGAAATAGCTGGTTAACATTTTGTCTGGAAGCACAGCTTCAATAAAAATAGGTAAGGAAACCAGCTAAGGACCCCCAATGGCAAACATATTTATTGAGAATCCAATAAAAGTCTCAGAACAAATAGCCTGAAGGATCTGTAGACACAGCCTCTGCTGTAATAAAAATGCAATACAAGGCATCAGGGAAATGGTAAGGGAAAAGGGCTGCTCCATGAGAAAACCAAACAAGAATCCCAGAGCATGAGGCCTGGAGACACAGGCTGGGATGTAATAAAATAACTGCCATTGGGGAAAAAGAAAGAAAAACAAAACATCTAACAAAGGCACAAAGAAGCCCCAGATACCCCAGTTAGTCTAGAAAATCACCACAAGTTGCCGTAAAAGCACATGGGAAAATAGGAAAAGGGTAATGGCTGCAAAGTGATCAACTCCTGCAGGTACCTAAGGGCAGAGCGTAGGCGAAAGTCCACAGGAAGCCATGTCAGCTGCAGTAAACTCTGAGGGTGCCTAGGAGACAAGGCTGTAAAAGGTGACAAAACAGCAGCCTCGGAGGGGCTAAATCTCTGCATGGGAGAAAGATTTACTTTAAATCCAAACCCCACATTGCACGGAGCTGCGGTTTTTGTTTTATTTGTCTTGGTCAGCAAAACTTTTTGGTAAGTACAAAAAATGCTAGAGAATTTCTATAAGTGCACAGGAAAAATTGTTTTCAGAGACATCTGCTAGCTCAAAGGTTCGATCTGTACCCGCTTATTGTGAATTTTCATGCACCACAAGAGCAGCCAGAAAAATGGGCAATTATAGTCATTGTCATGTTAAGTACAGTTAATGAAAATTATATAAAAGAAGGGTTCATAAGAGCAAGCGCGATTTTTAAGGCAAGTGAATAAACTGAGAAAAGAAGGTGATTTTCATTTCCTGGCTTCAGTCATGCGCTGCAGGTCACAGCCACACAAGAGAAGCCGCCTTCGGAAGGTGAAGGAAAACCTGGGATCTCGGGCTGTGCCGCGGCTGCGCCCCGGCCTGGGCAGCGCAGGACGGGACGGGACAGGGCAGGACGGGACAGGGCAGCGCAGGACGGGACGGGACAGCGCAGGACGGGACGGGACAGGGCCGGCTGAGCTCGCAGCTGCTGACAATCCAGCACACCCTGCTGCCGAGGGGCAGGTCTGAACACACGCTTTCCTGCACTGCCCCTCGTTCCGCCATCAGCGGGGAGGGCAGCATTTGACACTTCTACCTGGGCTCTGCAGGGATGCCCTCAGGGCAGCCCAAAGTGCAGACTTCACCTGGTTTTCTCCAAGTAAATGCCAGCCTCAGAGGAGCTGTGGCACACACAATAACACAGGTCTGCAGCAGAGATTTGTGTCTCCAAAAATTAATTCAATCCACATTTAGGGGTTTTGTGTCTTTAAAAAAAAAAATAAAAATATACACACACACACACACATATACATGCTTCTTCTGGAACATCTGTAGAATTAATTTGCTTAGATATGTGCTGGAAGTTGGCAGTAACAAAGCATTTTTTCTTACAAACCTCTGAATTAGGAACACCTAAAGCTGACAGTGCTTTGGATCCACTTGTAAAGTTTACTTTTCACTGCTGACAAAGAATTATGTGCTTTTTCAACAACATTTCTTCCAGCTGCTTGTCAGCTCTGCCCCTTGCTTTAAACCACCCACACTTTTGAAATTGTCCTTCCTGAGCTGGTCTGCCTGGGCGGCACAGTCCTAGGGTTTCCTGGGCACAGGGTTTAATGGTAGAGGATGTGGGATTAAGTTTCATGAATGAATCCCCAGCCAAGAACGTAGTGAGCTGCTCCTCACAGCTTTGATCTCTCCAGTTCCCATCGATACTTTGGGGTAGAATTTGCCCTTCTTGTGTAATTTACAGTGTTGCTCCCTTTCAAGGACACTTCAAGTTATAGACAGTTCTTCCAGCTCGCCTGAGGTGGATTTATCCATCATACCCATGCAGCTTCTATCTGCTGCTGTGTCACGAAGCGCTCCAAGGACACGGCCGTGTCTGCAGTTCACCAAGCCACACGTGCAGGGGTGCTCTCATCACGCGCAGGTCTGGAAGGAAGAAAGCCCAAAAAGACCAGTTACGGCAGGAAGGTTAAGCTCAGAAAGGTTAAGCTGTTATGTCTGCGGTCCAAAAGAGCGGCGAGCTGAGCTCATTCTGCCAAGTCTCTTGCTAATCTGGTGCTCTCATGGGTGTGAAATATTATCAGCTGTTAGAGTTATTAACCAGTGTTAACCAGGTAGTGCATGCACTGAGCTATGTTTAAGGTTAACTGTGCCATTAAGGGCTTACAAACTCAATTAGAGATTTTAGTGCTCAACAGCTAATGGTTAATTTCTGCAGATGTCCTGTTTCCAATTACTATTCATATATAATGTAAGCAGCATGGCATCACACTTCAACTCAGACAGACCAATGTTTTTAATATATATTTTAGATCAGCAGAAGGTTTCACCTAATTTTGTAATACCAATATTTAGTATTCCTGGAGTGTCTTTGAAATCCCTTTTGAATCCCATCTATTTTCACCTTTCTTTTTCTATTATTATCACATCACTTGTGCTCATCTGACCTCACAAGGTTACAGAGATGTTCTCTGCATTGTGCCATGACCCTGCTGCCCAATAGGAAAAAGGACTGCTGCAAAGTGGTCCCTCTGGTTCCCACAGTCAAAGGGAGAGATTCAGAGGTTTTCTTTTTTATCTCTCATTGGAGATGACGTGGGAAGTTCACAGCCCCCAAAGTGTACAGAGGAGCTCAAATACAGATTTAAAAGCCTACATTTGATCCTGCTGAGTTTGGAAATTTTTAAGCAACAAAAACCCTCTTGTAAGACCAACTTTGATAAGAGAGAGTTTGACTAAATCTGCAGAGGGAGTTAAGTGGAAAGTTTTGAGTCCTGGAGTTACACCCAGGTGGAAGGAAACTTGCTGCTGTCAGTAAAGAAAAAGAGTGAATAAATCAGTTCTCAACTAATGAGCCAAATAAATTCATAACTAGAATCACCCATTAGGAAAAATCAATTACTTTCCATACACGCAGTTGTGATATTCCTCCTGAGAAGGACATGAGCACATACCTAGCTCTACACATACAAGTAAATCTATGCTTATCATTAAATCTAAGTTAAGAATACNAGGGCCTGTTGCAATAGGACAGGGAGTAATGGTTTCAAGCTAAAAGAAGGTGGATTTAGACTAGTTATAAGGAAGAAATTTTTTGNCCTCCTGAGAAGGACATGAGCACATACCTAGCTCTACACATACAAGTAAATCTATGCTTATCATTAAATCTAAGTTAAGAATACAATTAAATTCAAATTAAATATTAAATACCTTGGGAACTACTCATGAGCTTGAAATTCAGTCATTTAACTGCAATGTTGAACTGGAGCTTCTGGGAGAAAAGGACCCCAGGGAGATGCACACCACACTAGGCTTGCAAAACCCTATGAGATGGTTTCACAACCCCTTCTGGCCTCCTAATGACTGCAGTGTTATTAAAAAGGCATGTCCCACCCCTTCTCCCTGCCATGCTTCCCCAGCACAGCAATCAACCACATTGTTTTGCCAACTGCATCAGCAAAGTGATCAAGACAAAAAACAATCCTCCAAGAAGCCAAATAATTTTCAGATGGGTGTGTTCCATAACCCACATGACTGCAGGTACTGTCCCACAAAATGGAGGGGTGGGAGGACAGGGTGATCCCACCTCTTCTGGTGGCTGCAGAGCCATCAGCTGGTCAAGCTGGTAAGGAAAGTCTGTGTGCTCTGAGTGCCTGTTACAAGGTTCGTGGCACTTGGAAAGTATTTGCAGTCACTTCTGACCTGTTTTATTGTGTATGAAATTGTGGCTGTTTGAGTCATTCTTTCAGGTACAAGAGCTTTTTGGATGATATCTAAGGAGATGTTCTTTGACATTTATAGAGGTGCAGTGTCAGTGCCTGCTATGGATATTCAGGTAAATATTAGTCTACAGAAAAGGTGTGAGCCACCCAATGATAGAGATCTGCTTTTTTCTGTAAGAAACACCAACAGGAGTAATTAACCCCAGTGGTGTAAGCATGCTCAACCATTTTAAACTGGGAAAGATTTGAGCAAGAGATTAATAGAAGGGAGATACAACTTCAGCTATTAAATACAAAAAGAGGCAATGCTAAGTTCATAAATGGAATATCAAAAAATTATTGTGGATGGGAATAACAGATGGTTGGGGCTCAAAATTTGTCTAGATGCCTCTGAAGTTTTGGGGTGAGATCCATCCTTGTCAGGTGTGCAGGGAATTTACATTGTGCATAAAGCTACTCTGGGCAGGGGCTACTCTCCATGCTGGTGGTTGTTCAGAAGCTGTGGGAGGAACTCCAGCAAGATGTTAGACCCATCTTAATGCTCAGTGCTTCTTGCTCCACATCTTCCACAGAAATACAGACTATTGAGCACCTCTAAATGCCCCCCACCAAGCCCCCAAAGGGAAGAGACATGCCCACATAAGCCTGTAAATGGAAGGCAAGAGAGAGGAGGAATAAGACATGCATGACAGATGTTCATCATGTTCTTCAAAGCATCACTGGATGAGGTTCATATGGGTTGTGCGAGTATGAGCAGTATGGAACACACCCAAACCCAAAGAATTCATCTATTAAAAGATAATATGTGGCTTGACTTTTTCTTTCATTTAAATTAGTGGAAACAGACAATCCTGCTTAAGGAGTGATTTTCACTTAGGACTTTCACCTCGATGAAGATGTTAATTTATATCAGCCATTTACTTAACAATGGCAGTGGCACCTCTAACCAAGACCAGGCCACCAGAGCAGAGAATAACCCCAGCTCCCTACAAAGAGACAAAATCAGGAGGAGTTGAAAGGGTTTCTCAGACCTCATAGGATTTTTTTTCTCTCAGTAGAAGCTCAGAAAAGCACTCAAGTGAATGGCAAAATGTCTCACAAATATCTTGAATAATTTGGCAACCACAATGTTCCACATCTAATTTCATTACAGCACATTGAATGTTTTGGGGGTTTTTACAATGGTTTTTGCACCTTTAACAACATGTTGATTATTGCATTTTGAAATAACTCACTTCTTTAAGAATAACTTAAGTGAAAATTTCATTTAGAGTTGCAACACCTGGAGAAAATCAACATCATGTGACTTGTAGGCACTTCTAAACAGGAAATACTCCATTTATTTTTTTAGCTGTGTTTGTGTAATAAAGTCTAGCATCCAAGTGTGAGCAACACATTTTCTCGTTTTATTAAACAGCATGAAAGGATTTATTACTTCTCCACTGAATGCACTTCTGGCACCAAATGGAGCTGGACAATAATTGTCAGGCACTGAGTTTAACATTACGAGAAAACACCTTTGGTGGAGTTCAGAGTTTATTGTGTAATGAAAAATACACCTAGATGGTGAGGCTTCCTTTGAGAATTTGTTTGGTGAGTATAATCTCAGGTACTGCTGCTAATAAATTGGATTCTTTGAAACAGAAATTAAAGTACTGAAATAATATCTAAGACGGTTATTTTTCTTTTCCTCCTCCAGCTATGCAAAGTTCCCTGAGAAGGAAAATAAAAGCAGAGGGAATGGAGAACATTTCTTTTACCACTCAGCAGGTTAGGGCTGTGAGATGCTCGCAAGAGCCAGGTACCACATTTGGAATTTTTCTCCCTTTCTCCTCTGACCTTTCTTGAAGGTTCAGGCTGCTCCTCCTGTGGTTCCACCTTTTGCCAGAGAAAGGCTCGAAGGACTTTCCTCTCTCTCTGTTTTATTCCTGGTATTGCAAGGGAAAGTTGCCCCAGCCAGGGCAGAAACGTTGAACATGGGCTTGGCTGGACAGAAAGTCAAGTGTTTTGCAAGTGTGCAGCATTCTTGTACCCTCGGGAATTCCCCAGGAATGGAGACAGGGGAAAAGGGAGAGATGTAGTAAAAAAGATGTGGTAAAAATTGAAGTCCTGCAGTTCCGCGGATGGGCAGCAGGGACCGATCTGCAGCACCCTGCTCTGAGTTCCCTGCACCTCGTACAGGCAAAGGTACCTACGCAAAGTGCCTGGAAAATGTGACTCTCTTGAATCGGTCACAAATGACTGCTCGAAGTTGAAATAATAAAAGGGCCCTGTGTATCTCTAGGGTCCAGGGCCGACAAATTCTCCCCGATGTCTCTGTGGAGCATTGCAATACTCAACATTTGATTTGTTTTCCACTGAGACTGGCAGTGCATGTGTTAGAGGTTTCAGGTTAACTACAGGAATGGGAATAAGCTTTACACAATCCCCAGATTAGGGGCTCTAACTAACGAAAAGCTCTCCCATTTACTGCCTTCCTCGGTGCAGGACGGCATGCTGCGGGCACGCTGGCGTGTCCCGCTGGGGAGTGCGAGAACGTGGGGAGGGGAGCAGGGGTGGCACTGGTCCCTCGGGGCAGGGAAGCACCGAAACCATCTTTATTGCCACGGTCTTTCACACCCCCTTGGTGTTACCTGTGGATTGGCTTGTATCCGGGAAACCTCACCGTGTCCTGCGGCGCGGGGCCCTGCGGTGCAAGCCACTTCTAAGGGGGATGCAGGTTTTAAGGCCAGGAAGGACCTTGGTGGTGAGGCACGAGATTTTTAGTAGGGCCTGTTGCAATAGGACAGGGAGTAATGGTTTCAAGCTAAAAGAAGGTGGATTTAGACTAGTTATAAGGAAGAAATTTTTTGCAATGAGTGTCGTGAAACACTGGCACAGGTTGTCCAGAAAAGTGGGTGGATGCCCTATTCCTGGAAACATTCAAGGCTAAATTGGACTATGCTCTGAGCAACCTGATCTAGTTGAAGTTGTCCCTGCTCATTGCAGAGAGTTTGGACTAGATGACCTTCAAAGGTCACTTCCAAACCAAATTATTCTAAATAGTTCTTACTTGGTTATTTTCAGTTGCTTCTTCTGAGTTTAAATGATCCTTTTCATTTGTGTGTACTGCAGATCTCATTGGCAATGCATGAGAACCACAGGTGAAGCAAACTGGCAACAAAAGAAAAACTTGTCTACTGGTCTACCGTTCTCACAGAAGTAATATAGTAAATCAGTCAGTAAATACATTTAAAAGTAAGATAAATCTTGAAAATTGTTTGCGCTTTTACACATTAATGTCTCGATGCAGAAAACATTTATGCATATAATTGATGTTACCACCCTGATAATCCCATTGTGGCACATTAACTGTAGGCATTTGCGTTTTTATAGAAAACCACAATAAGAAACTACAATAAGGTCTTTCAGTTCTACCTTAGTTAGACAAGTTGCAGGATTTTATGTCCTTATGAATATGTGGATAAATGACATTTTGAGGAAAATCATTATAATTAATAGATATTATAGGATCAAGACCCGGTTATAAATAACAAGGTCATTGCTAAAATGGGGATACTTTCCAACCAGTTTTAAAGTTTGTCTAGCAAAAATAGGTCAGGCCATACTAAATGGTGTTTCAGGCTATTCTGAAATCAGTTTGGAGGAATTGATTTGGGACTTATATGAGATATATCATGAAATTTTACAACTTCAGGGAGCTCAGATCACATTTATGTGATTCTGCTCTGAACATAAAACTTTGGTTTCAAAAAGCAAAATAGTAAGTGAAACTCAGAAATCAAATGCAAGAAAGAATTTGTTAGAAAATGTCCTGAAAACAGTCTTTTTCTTATGGGATAAGTATGTATGGCATGAATGAACGGCAAACTTCTGAGGCAGATCTTAGGGGCATGTTAATTACCTTCATAATCCTGACTCCTCACAGATCATAGATGTCTCCTTGGCAATCAGACCCTGGAGTCACTGATAAAGGCTTCATTTGGCTGGGAAATGCCTCCTTCTGGGTATTGCAGTTGCACACACAAAGGTACACACTGTATGAAGGCCTGTTCCTATGGAAAATGCTGCCGGGATTTGAGCCATTGCTTATATTGGTACTTGGTCTGTTTTTTCATGAAGTCTATCCAGTGTGATACTGATGATAATTCTTGCCTGACTAGACAGCTCCGTGCCTGTGCACAGCTCCCAGAGACAGAAAAACCTAGCCTGATAACTCATATTGGTGAGACTGAAGTGTGATAGGAGTAAAAATAATAGCAAGTATTTTTAAATATGTGTCTACTTCCAAGTTTCTACACAGAAAGCTAGAGCTGACACTGTAAAAGCAAAACATTTATACAGAATGGACATTGTTCCTGTCTGACAATTTCAGCAAAGCAGCTGAGCATGTGTTTAGATATGAAGGACGCAGGAATGGAGGGAGAGGGGAAGAACTTGATCAAATGTGGCTATTCTTCCTAGGTGGGCCTGGACCCTGGAGATATTTGGAATGAGAAGGTGATCCTTAAAAATCAGGTAGTTACATTAGGGTTAGCCAGAAAAATGTTACCTCTCAAAAACAGAGGGAATTGGAAAGACCTATCTTGTACTGGCAAAACATATAACAATATGTATAGAAATACATAGCCAGCCTCCAAGTCAAATCTCTCCAGCATCATCCCCGTGGAATGCATGCGTATGTCAGTAATTCCACCATGTCAGTGTCTGGTACTTGTGCAGGAAGAGGTTAATCCCGCCTCAGCCTTTACAAAGTAAAAGCTCTTGTTATTTTTGTTTTGTTTTGGTTTTTTTAAACTGTGTGAAGAAAGAGGCAGGCTTTAAATATTTGCGTAGGCTGCTTGGCAACAGATTGCATGCGATCTTTACAAAAACAATGAGCTCCCATAGAATTTACATTGTTTGAACTGGGTGCAAATGGCTCCTGACCAGCGCTCAATGGCTGGTCTGTGGGAAGAAACAGGGAGAGAGGTGTTATATTGTGCATTGTGTGCTGCTGCTTCAGCTTTCCGAGAAAAGAGGGGCTGCCAGAAGTTAAGGACCAGGGCGGGAATAAAGCCGTGGCTTTCACAGCACATAAAATGCATGAGGTGAGAGCTGACTCTGGCTGTGGTTGTGCACTCAAGGCCGCTGTTGTGGGCTTAAGCCTGCACACACGACATGGTGCTCCCCGGCCATGTCTCCTCTGGTCTCGGGAAACAGCAGTGTTCCCAACATTTTTCCTTTAGAAATGATGTCTGCTTGTCTGCAGCAACGGTGCTATTAAGCAGATTGCAATCCTTTCCCTATCAGCTGGGAACTGATTTTAAACTGATATATCATCTGTTCAGCTGTTCAGGGAAGGCAGAGCATCCCTGTGCCTGCAGCTGTTCAAAAATAACTGAAATCAGCTCAGAAATTATGAAATGTCTCAAAGCAATAGGAACTACTTTGGTTGGTTGGTTGGTTGGCTCTTTCACCTCTAGGATACAACTGGACCGTGTTTTCTAAGGTTTTTTCCAATACTGTTGGAGCAAAACCATATTTCATCTCTCCCCCAAACTTCCTAGCAGGGAAAGGGATTTCTAAGCAAATATCTTTTGCAACAGCAGTGAGAAGAAATCTAAGAATTTCTGGTACTGGGTTTGTAACCCTTTCCATAACCTGGGGAGATTACACCATTTCCCTGCACTGACAGCCTTAGGTTAAGAATTTCGGAACCATTCCTGGTGATCATAGAGGGGTTCAAAGCACATGCAGTACCAAATGACATACTCAAAAAGAAGACATAAAAGAGAATTGAACACGGGTATATCTGATATCCTATCTTGAAACATGCACAAATAAAAACTCTGATCACTGTTGCTTCACTTTTACCAGCCAAAATACAGGCATTGCTTTCTGTTTATACCGGCAATAATGAAACCACGTAGCTTTCCTGAAACTAACTCCACATGAAGACACGAGCATAGCAGTTCCCAAGAGCTGGGAGAAGTAGGGCACAGTAAAGCAAGAGCATCCAGTCCTATAATAAGATAATATGAATTCAGAGAAATTAAGTTACTTACATATGATCATGTATGCCCTAAGCCACAGCCAAAGCCAAACTAATATCCAGACTTTTCAAATTCAGGTGCTCTGAATTGAGTGAATGATGCTGATAACGTTCTGTAAGTGTGTCACTATTTGTGTTTTAACTCTCAGAACACACCTGAATGGGGAAGATGAGCTCTTGACAAGTATCACCTGGTAACAGGACATCCACTGACTTCTGAGCCTCTCTTGGCTGATACCATGATAATGTCAATGTTATGTCATTGATACCATGTCAATGTTACAAGTCTTTACATAAGAGGAGCAGGAGGCAGTAGCTTCTTGTGCACAGATGTGTATTACTTGCAGAAATAGTGAACAAACCAGACATTCACATGCTCATGTTCCACCAACAACACTCTTCTGTTTACTCCCATATTTATTAATTCCATGAATGTGTATATACAGGCACATACACGATAACTTTACACACACCTTTGGCAGAGAGGTCATTCAGGTTAGGTATACACATGTGTATGAACTGTGCTATAATAACCATCTAGCAACATGTATTTGACTATAAATTCAGGATAACCTCGCAAAAATGGACTGTGTGATTTAGTGACTGTCTTGCTGAATTGATAGAACAGGATTAAATTATGACTATCAATCCATTCACCTTTGTCAGTGGATCTAATCACAATCTGTTTGATAGCAACAAAAAAAATGCATTTGACGGCAGCTTTGTAGCTTTGTGAATGAGTGAATTAGTTCCCACTGGCTGAGCACTAACTGCAAATTGTTATCACTTCATAGTTGCTGCTATGACTTTTGCTTTGCTCAATGGCTTCTTTTCCAAGGTAGAAATCAGTAAGGAACGGAATTAAAATACTTTGATCTAGTCTGTGCAGGAGCTGGAAAAACTAAAAGAGAAGCAATACTCTTTTAAGATAAACCTCACAAAACTAAAGGCAAAGGACCATTAGACAGATCCTCTGATACAGCTTTTATTTTACAAGTCATTATACTTCACACAATTAACCCACTTTTGAATAAACTGTGCTGTTAGTATGGCACATCTAGAAAGACACGCTCTCTCTGAAGACATTAAGAGCTGGCAAATCGTCATTTCTCTGGATGACTGACTCACTATTAAAATCTCCTCATTTGGATTCATCTTGGCTTCAGCTTCTGGCCATTGGTTTTGTCTTTCTTGTCCCCAGTGCATTTTAAAACCCCTTAAGGCCTGGTGTTTTCATCTTAAGAAGGAAATTAACTGTGTATGTGAAGAGCCCTGAACAGTCTGCCTCTTCATCAAACACTTCAGAGATATTTCTCACCAATGATCATAGGAAAGAGCTCCTGGACATATATATATTTTAAAATCAGTTATGCAATAAAATGCAACAAGATTTGTAAATGCTGGTAAAAATCACTGAATACAAAAGGCAGAGCTCTCCAGTGCACCTACATGTGGTCACACTTTTACCTCTTCCTGGTATCTCAAAATGCTCCCACAAAAGTTCTTTGGGATCAAATGGGACGTTGACTTGTATAAAAACACGAGAAAGAAAATCTTTGATTTTCAAGTTTTGCACCTTTCAGCAGTCTTACTAGAACTTAACAAAATTGTGAAATTTGTCAGATATTTATCTCAACAATTCTGCAGTACTGGAGCTAAATACTGCTGTTGGGACTTCCATTCAAACCCATCACTTGCAACCGTGTTGGTTTTGAGAGGTAGGAGATTGCACCAAATGCCTTTTCTGGGCTCTTTGAAGGGGAGAATTAAAGGGTATTTTCAATCTCCAAAATTTTTTCTCAAATTAGACCAGCTGAATTTTGTACTGTGGTATCTATGATCATCTGCCAGTTCAAGTCAAGGGAGCTGCAACATAAATAGATGTATTCCTAAGCCTCTCTCAGAAGCAAACCACAAATATTTCCATCAAAGATGACTTAAGTGAGGATGCCTCATACTTTTGCCTTCCTCGTTAACATTTGTTCATTTTTGCAAAGAAGTTATTATAACAGGGAAAACAACGCATAAATACACACAAATCCATCTCTTTTTATCTCCTCAACCCACCTCTGTGATACAGGAAGGACTGGGTGATGCAGAGGGAGGTTGCACATGGGGAAAGGCAACATTAATGAAATCCCTATACTGAACCATGGGCAAGTTGTCATTCAACCTGCATCTCTGTGCTCATTCACACACCAACACCTACAAACTAAGCACAGAAAGTTCTTTTTGGTGGTCCATACCCACAAGATATTGCTGTTGTTTTCTCTCCAGATTCCAGATTTTTCTGTTTAAAGGATGGGTTTGAAATCCAGAGCTTGATTTGGAGAATGCATTTGGAAGAGGACAAGAATAGATCAGAAGGAAGCAGGCAGCCACGTCTCCCCAGAAACACTTCCTGACTGCGGTGCTGCTCTCCAAACCAACACTGAGGGCCCTGCTGACCACAGCAAAGCAAGGACATCAAAACCTGCTTAAGTAAAGGCTTCACTGTATAATCTCTAACATGACTTTTAAGGTGATTATTTTGGTTAGAGGATGACAAACCTTGACAGATGCTTGCAGTTAACTGTGCTCAAGTGAAATACCACCAACCATGATTTCTAAACTGCCTTTACAGGCACCACAAGGACATTCCTAGCACTCTTCAAGGTCAGACTTTGAAACACGATAAAGAGAAACTTCCTAAATCATCAACTTCCTTCTGCTAAGGAATGACTGATGGGTTTTAATTCTCCTTATTTTCAGAGGCTTCTGGCAGAACTGTGACATTAAATATTCAGTGAAATACAAGTAAGGTTTGAAAATGCCTGCTTTGAAAGAGCTTGGAATCATTAGTGAGTGCATCTCATACTGCAGAAGCCTCCGTCTGGCAGGTTATGTGTCGGAGTCATCCATTTCTTACCTCAAAAAATTATCAGTTTATTTGTCAGCTACAGAGTATATCCCCCTCCATTTGAAGCATTTATGTATTTCTGTTACTTCCCAAGCTAATATTGTTTGGGAAGGTCAGGGAAGGAAGCTCTTCTCACATTCTCTTTCACAATCAAACGGACTTGACATTGGATATAAAATTGAAACCTCTTCTTCAAACAGAAACAAACAAATAAGAAAATGTTGACTTGCTTCGGAAGGGTGCTGCATTGACAGGCAGTTAAGCTGAATGTTGCATTTGAAGAATATTTGACATCTCCAGTGCTGTGAAAGAGGTCAGGCAGTTCAAAAGAAGCATTCCTGCTTGCTGGCTTCTAAGAAACCAATTCATTTTGTTACTATGGTGAAGTACACGGAATAGATCACACATAATTCATTCCTCCACAAACATTTTATTGCAAAAATATACTGGTTGTTTTCTGTAATATCAAATATTATTTCAGGGCTTGTAGATTTTGTTTCAGACAGGTTATGCCAGGAAATTACAGAAAATTGTAATATGCAAGAGATTTGGAATCTGCAGATGGAAAGCTGTGTATAAAAGTCAGCAATGTTAGCATTGCTTATACAGCAACTGCAACTGCAGTGCTTGAACACTAATAATTGCCTGTTTCCCTGCTTCCAATCCTAATATTCATGGGGTAAAAAACAGGCAAGGGAATCTCCATTCTCACTTGAAGCATTCACTTCTGACTGGTGTTGGAGAAGGCTGATTTATAATTTACCTCATATTAAATATTTGTGGTTATGTCCAGAAATAGTCTTTGCCAGCAAGTACTATTGCAGAGGCCTTGACTTGTATCTCTGGGGTATGCAATGAATGTACCACAAGTTTCTCTAACCAAGATCATTCAGGCAGAAGAAGGTACCCAAGCTAGCCAGGGTGACTTGAGGCTGAACATTGTGCAGGGATGGACACCCCTGAGCAGCGTTCAGCTGGATTGCTTCTTCCTGCACAGCTTCACCAGCTTACACTGCTCTGCAGGACCCTGCTGCCACCATCATCATCTGCACAGACATCCACACACCAAGACACTGCTTGCTGTCCCTCTCTCCTTCCATGCAGAAAGCCCTGATACAGAACTAGCCCCTCTGTTTCCTGGGTTATTGTTTAAGGCACTGCTTGCACCAGGCTGGCTTCTCTACCTTTGCATGGGGATCAGACAGAATGAAACCATGAAACTCACGTTAGGGGAGCAGATTCTAGAGGTGGAAACTCCTAGGAGATGCTCAGATGCTCTCTCAAGGTGAAAGCTTTGCTTCTTTGGTCTTTTCCCTGGCCTTTAGGGTGCTACACAACTAGAGCTGGAAAAATGATCCATTTACTGGTAAACATTGCAACCTTTGTTCAGTATCTACTGGGGAAACAAGTCTTCACAGTGTTCTGGAGCACACAGAAGGGAATCTGAAGGTCCTGATTTCAGCTGGTCACAGACGAGTGAGAGCAAGTCAGGCTCAAAGGGGCAGAATTACACAATACTGTCACATGGATGAGACAACTGCATCCTGCATCCATCAGAAACAGAAGGAAAATAGAAGGAGAATAAAGGGGAAAAATAACAAAGTTTCCAAAAACTAGATGGAACTTTTTCTGTGTCAAGTCCTCTCTGAATCAAGGAAGGGTTTTGCCCTAGTAAGGGGAGATTTTGAATGAAAGGCACATGGCAATAGAAAGAAATCAGCTCCACAAATACATAATATTCAAATGAGTTTTACATAACTACTCTCCTTTTCTTCCAAATTTCATCTGCATGAAAGAATGGCAGAAAACCAAACTGAATGTAAGAAAACCAGCCTGAAGGCCAGAGAACAGCCTTTCCCACTGCCTCTGTCAAATAAAGCACACATATTCTCAATAAATCACACTTAAAGTAAACCACACTTACCAAAGAAAATGGAAAACCAACAGAGGGAGGACTGAGAGTGACCTACACAACCCTGCTCCCACCACACCAGCTGTCCTGATGAAGAATCAGAAGAAACTCACCTCTACAGCTCTAGCTCATGAATCCCACCCCATCAGCCCAAAAGACCCAGACTTGAAAATACCCAAGTGCATTTTGTTACTAAGTAGGTGCAAACAAACTTTACCTTGGTAGCAAGCAAATAAAACAAATTCACCTTCCAAGTTAGAAGCCACTGTAACTCCTGGCATTATTCATGGACTGTGTGATGAAACTGAGACATAGCACATAAAGACCTCCCAGCAATTTCCATAGTCTATTTATTGCCAGTATGTGGCAACAGTAGTTGTGAATCACTGGTTCATCAGTGTGGCCTATCTGGTGGACTTCTGGGAGTCAAGGAAGGAGGAGACACAGCAGAGGGAGGCTGCTCAACATCCAGAATTTGTAAATATGCTCAGTGGTACACTGAGGCAGGGCCAAGAGTCATCACTCCTCTTCTTCTCTTACCATCTGAAAGGGACTAAGAGGAAGATGGATAGATCTAGTGGGGCACAACACTCCTTTTCTAAGCTAGTACTCATTTTATTGATTATATACTTTTTATAAATTAATTCTTTGCTAGTTATCACACTTTAGTTGGACAAGTAGACCACACATTTTAGTGTACACTCCTTTTCCTTTAAAGAAGTCATAAAGCACTTATATTTCATATCTTACTTGTTTTTTTTTTGCACATGACCTTACTTCCTCCAGTTGCTTAATCCTCTTTACGTTCTTCTCAGTGTCTCCTCTTGACTTGGTTGAATTAGACTGTCTTTTTCTCTTCTGGCTTTTTTGGTGTTTTGCTTTGAAAGTCTGTTTTACATGGTACCCCTCCCATTGTTTACATATGTGTGGGCAGAGGAGCCAGACTATGGGGTGGCTGCTGTCAGACAGGGTAATAGAAAATACGTCCTCGTTTACCTATTCATCTGGGAGAGCTAATGAGTCTTCTCTGGGCTGTCCCTCCTTGGTATTTCAGATATGGGCTAAGCAAGGAAAATAAAATGTTGATAAGACCTACAGCGGGATGATTATTGCCTTAAAATGGAGTGACCACTCAAGTCAGGTTGTAATGTATCTGTAAAATACAGAGTTAAATAAAAATGCAGATTACTTTCCTGTGTTACAGACTTCAACTTTGCTCCTTTTTTCTCATTCAGCTATAGGGTATAACAGCATCCATTTTCAGTCCTCTTCCTGTAAGACTTCAGAAAAAGAGTTAAAAATTGAGTGAGATCCTCACATACTCTGCAGCCCCTTTAACAAGCCAGACGCACAGGCAGACTCAAGGACTATGCCAGTAGTGCAGGGGCAGGACCCAAATGCCCACCACCTGTCCCGAAACACTGTTTGTCATGGGCAGAGAAACACCTTGCAGACCTGTGGCATTCAACAAGGACGTTTTGGGAATGTTGGCAGAGGGAGGTCTAGAAAGGATCAGTGGAAAGTTGTTCTTGTAGCTCTTCGGTCAGACCATGGATGGCTGAGGCATGGCTGGATAGGAGGTTGCACTTCCCTGAGGTTTGGGATGAAATACAAGATATTTTCACCTATAGCAAGAGAGACAACACCTTTTTCTGGTCACTATTGTTCTGGAACTATTTTAAACAAAAGCAGGAAAAAAACCATTCCTAGAATGACTGTTCAAAGCAAAGGGAGAATTCTGTTTATAAAGGCAAAGCAAATTAGCTACAGTGTTGCTACAATGTTCAAGCTACAATAGCTTCCTTAATTTCAGAAATAGCTTCCTTTGTGTCAGATGCCTTCCCTTGCCATTTTAGCAGGATCACAAAGTACCCTCCATCTGGACAGTCACAAAACTGAGCTGCAAAATTTGATGGTTTTGTCCCTACTATTACACAACCTTTAAGTGTAAATTTTCTTCTCAAACTGAGAATTCAACTCATTAAATGACTGACTGGTAAGGCAGGCAAAGGATGGGAAACGGAAAACTTTTTAACATCTCTATTCTGCATACACTAAAAAACCAAAAGATAAAGGTGATGCAGAAGAGTGGTAGGTTCCCCATGAACTTCATATCAGACTCCCTGCCTTCTCAAATGTGACCAAACTCTTTTTTCAATAAACCTGCTATTATAGTTCAGAGTCTCTGCCAAGTGTTTACAGCATTGCCCTAAGTAACAAGTCTGAGCCAAGGGACTTAATTAAATCTAACCTGCTTTTTCAGTTATAGAATAGTCTTTTAACATCAAAAGGCAAGTGGACTTTGTTAATAAAATCTGAGATCACTTCTTGTTTAAGAGGAGTACTTTACTCCTCACTGCATACAATCAGTTACTTCTTAGAAGGCATATAGTATTTTCACAGATAATTTCCACAAGCCTTTACAGAGTTTACAACAACTAACATAACATTTGGTGTTCTAGCTTTATATGAGAATCTCAGATTTCATACTTTCTTGCTGAACTGATTCACAGACCCCAGTTTGAAGGGAAGAACTTAAAAACTTAAAGAAAAATATTTATACAGGATGCCGGGTTGATCTTACAATTTTTAAATGTCCTTACAACTTTAGAGGCTCACCTTTCCAATTTGGAGCACTTGGTTTTGCATATATTGCAATGTTTTTTACAATTATCTCAAAGGAGGTTCTACACAGGAGGGCTTCTGCTAACCACAAAGCTGATTTGGGGAAGGTGCTGGAGAGCCATCTGAAAGTCTCATATGGACAAACGCAGGTGATACGGCTGCTGCCTCTCCACACACAGATGCACACCTGCTAAGAGACACCAGACCAGGGTTTTCATTCACAGCATCTCATGGCCCATGGTGTTAAAGTAGGATGAGGTCGATGCAGCTTATACTGATGTGCTGGGCTAGAAACTGGAGTGATCAGACCTGGCAGATGGGCTGAACCCCTGCCTGACTTGCTGGCAAGAGAAGGGCAGGTTGCTGTGCTGATGGTTTGCCTTCATTGGCACAGGAAGAACAGGCAGCCCTAGCCTGTGCTGCTGCTTGACCACACCAGCCTCTGCTATTGTGCCTTCAGAGTACAGAGCAACACAGAGCAGGTGTTTTCCCAGGTAAGAATGGTTTAATGCCTTTCTCCACTTTCTAAGCGGAAGTTTAAACTTCCCTGTGGCCACAACGTTAATCATTTACATCTTAAACCCAGCCTGACTCTGAGACCCAGACTGTGCAGGTCAAGTGCAGCTACCTGGCAGGCCTGGAGATGTCCGTGACATGTGCTGCACCCTCAACCACCATGAGAGTGGAGCTAGGCAGCTCTTGCGTGACGATAAGGAGGAGGGTGAAGGCAGTAATAACCCCTAGGGAAATCTGCAAGAACAATGAATCACAGCTGTAGCATCACAGGTCAGGTAGGGCTGGCAGTAAGGAGTTACAGGAGAAAGAGTGTGGCCAGCAGGAGCAGGGCAGTGACTGTCCTCCTGTACTAGGCACTGGTGAAGCTGAACCTTGAATCCTTTTCAGTTTGGGGGCCTTCATTGCAAGGAAGACATTGAAGTGATTGCGGAGCTGGAGCACATCCAGACAAGGGCAAAGAAGGCGGTGACAGGTCTAAAGCACTAAGTCTTGGGAGCTGGGAGGGTTAGCCTGGAGAAGAGGAGGCTCAGGAAGGATCTTATTGCTCTCTATAACCACCTAAAAGGAGAATGTATCCAGGTGAGGGTCGTTCTCTTCTCACAAGTAACAGGTCACAGGGAGGTATCCCTGGAGGTATTTAAAAGACTTGTAGATGTGCTACCTAGGGATGTGTCTTAGTAGTGGCCCTGACAGTGTTTGATAGCTGAGCTTGATGATCTTTAAGGACTTTTCAATCCCAAATAATTCCAAATCTGTGAGTCTACGATTCTGCAGCTGAAGGTTGTAGGTTGTTTTGCTTCTCTTTCATTTGTCTGCATCTCATACTGCCTCCCTTTGTCCAGCTGGTGTGCTGACCATAGCAAATGGCCAGTCAGAGGTCTCACAAGCAGGCCAGTGCAGAATGGAAAAGGCTGTTCAGAGAGCTCATGACACCTCAGCTCCTAGTGGATGCTCACACACAATGGGACAAAGCCTCAGCTGTCCCCATCCAGTACTGGGAGTAGTCCTGCCTTGAGCTGCAGCGTGGATTAGGGACCTCCAGCTGCCTCTGACAGACAGTATTTCAACTGATGCTGTGAAGTCATTCACCTGTTTTTCCCACAGCCACACTTGTTCAGTTTCCAGCTCCACCTCTAAGTGTGGTACTGATGCATTCAGCCCACTGGGATAATGCCTGGAGAAAAAACAGGTCCTCCCAGTGCAAAATGAAGGCAAAACCTGTGATTGTGATGTGTGCAAATCTGAGTTCAGACACTTTTTCTTTTCCAGAAGCTGTTTTTTATGCTCCTTACATTCAGGTTTATAAAATCTTTGTCATGGCATTCATGTGTCCTTACACCTGTGCAAAACTTTTCAGTCTTGATATGTAAACAGCTGAAGACTGCCTCAGACTCTTGGAGACAGCATTTTGGGATAGCTGACTGCTGGATGTTACAGTGGTGACGAATCCTTATTAGATGCTTAAGGGATGACTTTACCTTCTTACCATCTCCATCTGATTTTGAGTCGTAATGGCAAAATCACCAGAGCAGGCTGTGGGAAGAGTGCTGCATTCCTGAGCTGGGTGAAACAACTGGTTGTGTGGAGTGTTTGCTTGGGATCACATAAACACTTCAGACTTGAAAGAGCCACAATTTCTAGATCCCAGTTTGTTTATATTTAACTTTGTAGATTTTGCTTACATGTTTTGCTAGTCTAACTCTTGATGCTATACTGGTCTGACTGGATCATGTCAAAATTTTCTGTTTACCAGCATGAAGGTACAAATAGTGGTATATTGCAACGAAACACCTCGTATGCAAATGAAATGCTCATGCTGTTCATCAGGTTTGTGGAGAACAGATCTCATGACACTGAAGAGCCTTGGCAACAATTACTGTCCAAGCTGGATGAAAAATGGTGTACATGAAGACAGTCAATTTGAGAATTCACCTCAAAGGAAATTTGAGAGCCTGAACAGACTACCAAGAGCAAGCTAAATCAGAATGCAACTATTAGTGTTTTTAATGTATAGTGGCACTGATTTCATCCCCACGAGGAAAACCCCTCTGCTGCTCATACTTTTGTTCTCCCATTGCCGCCGTGGGTGCATGACACTTGTTCTAGGGACGACCTTCCTCCGGTCCCCAGGTACGCCAGGAGGACGCGGGCACACTCTCGGCGTTGCTCGCACCTCCCCCCCGCCTCGGCAATAAAGCGTTTTTATGGGGAGCGCACAGAGGCCGCTGCGGCGGGACGGGCGCGGGGTCCCCGCAGCGCCGGGGCCGGCCCCGCCTGCGCCC
>WAAG01015877.1:0-16589 GCA_013390105.1 Tichodroma muraria | reverse complement strand
ACGTGTCTTGACCTAAGCCACATGCCAGGGCAGATTTCATCTACAAGGATATTACATTCAACTGTGAGGTGCATATTCTGGTTGTTAGCTCAGAGCCATCCCAGCAATGCGAAGAACCAGCACTTAGTCTAACCACAGGTACTTCAGCACGCTTGGCAACATATGCCACCCTGGGAATCCATCTATGTCTGGAAGAAAACATGCAGGATATCAAAAAATCTGTGGGAGGACTTCAGAAAGGGCTATACAGACCATTGAAGGTGTGAAATAGCTTCCAGTGAGGTGTGACTACGTAGGCTATGATTCTTCAGTCTGTGAAAGAGGCGACTGAGGCAGGTATGATAAAGAACCGTGATACAACATGGANGGCCAGCAGAGCTTTCCAGGGCAGTGAACAGTCTGCACTTCCTCTAGGACTGCAGGATTGTGTGGCTATCTACTTCTGACCACCAACAGAGAAAACTGGAATCAGTGTACCTTTTGTGTGCCCACTCATGTATAGTTGTGTGCTGGAAGCAGAATCTTGCATTTAAAAGGGAAGACTGTTTACTTAGAAGGTTTATCTGAGTCATGTCAGATTAATAGCATGTGTTTGGAAACAATTCAAAAGACAGAAATCTCAGTCTGAGCTGTGAAGGAGCAGATCTCATTCTGGAGAAATGGTATGGCCTGTGGTAAAAGTAAACAAAAGGCTGTATTCAGCTGTGACACTCATGCAGCATTCTCTCTGAAGTCCCAGAATACAGGCATTCATCAAATCCAAGGCAAAAATAGATAAGCAGCAAAAATAGATCCAAAGGTATTTCTGTGAGAGAAATAATCTTATTCACAGGAAAAGCTGCAGTGTTTGTTGCCTGTATAATCCTTTTTCAGAGAATCCTGGAAAATAGATTGTACAACCTGTATCTCATTAGTAATGAAGGGCAATAATGGATACTTTTCTCTTTAGATGTGATTTTTTCAGATAATTTGCATTCAGAATGATAAAAAAATAAATTACTTCTCTGATGATGACCTGTTGAAAATGGTCACAATCAGGGGTGAAGAGCTGGATTGATAACTTTTATTTCAGTTCCAGGGAATGCTTTGGTTTCCATGCCAGCTTGACAAACAATAAGCCCAATAGAAGCTCAAATACTTAATGGCATTTTGGGCTTCTTAGAGTAATTTGAAGAAAAGTTTGATTATGTATTCATTTGGTAGGATTATATTTATATTTAACTAGGTCTGAGAATGGAAAAGATATTTAATTGTGGTGTAACAATAAATTGAGGTTGAAGCTCTAAATAGCAAATGGTGCAAACACAAATCAGACTGAGTCTTCTGGCTTCCAGAGAGGTGTGTTTAACTATTGTGTGGATGCAAAAGCAGTTCCTTACTTCTCATCTGCCAGTTACATACAGAATTTATCTGCCACTGATGTTGAAAATCTGTGATATATAGCATAAATTATTGCAACATTCAGACTTTTCTGAAGTGATCTTTATGGGTAAAGGTTCATGGTGGAAAGAATGCAGCTGTGATAATTTTTACTTGCTTGAGATATTTCTTTCCAAAGTACAGGTAGTTCCATGTTAAAGTTTCAAAACATGTTTCCAGCCATGGCACAGCATTTTTTATAAGAGTTTTTGCAGATTAATTCCTTGTCCTTGTGGTAGTCCACTGTATAATCCCTGTGCTCCCTTTCCTGCCCTAATGTACAATTTTTTCTGACTTCCATTACCAGGAAGGAATTGTGATATAAAAATTAATTCCTAGGCCCCTGACAGGGAAAGGCCCAAAGGCATTACCCTCCAAAACAACTCATCAAGGTAACTTATTTCCACTTTTTTTAAGATCGAGTGGATACCAGCAGGTAACTTAACTTTTGGTGGATTACAGGACTTCCATTTTGTAGCTGGTGGTGCTAATGATTTATCTGCTGTGTTTGCGGATGATGTTTTATCAGGCTGAATTTATATAAGAATTACATTAGACACTCTGGAAGGTTTAAATTAAGAGAACTGCAAATAAATACAAAATTCTGGAAGGACATGGGGAAAAAATACACAGGTAGATGAAACAGAAAATGTCGAATATTTGACTTTTTTTGCTCATTGTATTTGTCTACTACATTGTTAATAACACCAGTAAAAGAATCTAGTTTAAGAAAACTTAAAAGTTGCTGTGTGCAGGAATTTGAAGATCATTATCTTCAACAATACGTTGTTTATCAGATGCAGTTTTTTATATTATACACCACTCAAATCCCTAGACCATCATAATCTGTAACTCAATTTACATTTATAGCTAAAAAGCTTCTGATATCTGTTTAAACACCAGTATCTTCACAAATGCATAGAAATTTTACTCCTGCTGGGTATTAAGTGAAAGAATCTGAAGTTTAAAATGACACTGAGCTTAACAAGCAGCTCCTAGTGATTTAAGAATCATTGAATCATAGAACCATTTAGGCTGGAAAAGAACTTTAACATCATCAAGTCCAACCATTGACCCAGGACTGGCAAGTCCACCACTAAACTGCATCCCAAAGCAGTGCATTAAACGTCTTTTAAATAACTCCAGGAATGGTGACCCAACCATTTCCTTGGGCACCCTGTTCCAGTGCTTGACAACTCTCTTGGGAATTCTTTTTTTCCTAATTTCCAATCTATACCTCTCCTGGCAGAGCTCAAGGCCATTTCCACTTATCCTATCACTTTTTACTTGGGAGAAGAGGCTGATCCCCACTTTTTCTTGCAAGAAGGGGCAGACACCTCAGGAAGAGGACAAAAGTGTTGTGGGGTTTTGAAGGTAGAAAATTAGAAGGGCTAAAGTCCAACCAGAACTTAATCTACTGCTGGTAAAAGACAATAAAAATGTTTTTTAAATATATTGGCAACAAAAGGAGGTCTACAGAGAATCTCCATAATTTACTGAATGTGGGGAGAAAACACAGTGACAATGGATGAGGAAAAGGCTGAGGTACTTAATGCTTTCTTTGCCTCAGTCTTAGATAAAGACCAGTTATTTTTTGGAGTACCCAGCCCCTGAGCTGGAAGACAGGGATGAGGAGGAAAATAAAGCCCATAATCCAAGGGGAAATTGTTGTGAACTGCTGCTCCACTAGAAGCCACGCAAGTCCATGGGCCTGGATGGGGCCCATACAGGGGTTCTGAAGGTGCCGTGGAAGTGCTCCCTGAGCCACATTCCACCATTTACCAGCAGTTCCGGTTAACCAGGGAGGGCCCTGTTGACTGATGCTTGGCAAATGTGATGCCCATCTACAAGAAGGACTGTAAGGAAGATGAGGGCACCTACAGGCCAGTCAGCCTGACCTCGGTGTCGGGGCAAGGTTGTGGAATCACAAGTGTCGTCGAGCAACACATACAGGGCAACACGCTGATACCGGCATTTAAACGGATTTGTCCTTCAATATTTCTTCTCTTTTCAGTGGCCTTGGATTCTTACTGAAGTCCTTCAAATTGACATGCAATCTTTTGACTGAATACTGAGATAATTTGATTAAACTTTTGAGCTTTTTTTCCTTGTAGTTTGTTATGACAGGCAATTAGGCTTCTTTTCAATGACTCATCAGCTCTAGTGAAAAAACAGCATCAGCAAGGCAGAGAACTGAGCTCTGAGAGTAGTAAATGAACTGATACAACTAAATTTTACAAATGCAACTTCTTCCTCCTTCTTTGGCCCTTGTGTCTTAACTTTTATGTGTACAGTTTGTATTTATTTCCTTGGCTTGGGGACAAGGATACAGTAGAAACACACACACACACACACACACACACACACACACACACACACACACACAAATGTAAAATAATTTACTCAAATAAATCAAACAGAGATGCCATTCTTTGCCCTGACTGTGAATCTCTATCCCCCCTCACTGAGCAGTATGTATGGTTTACAGTGGTCATAGTGTCCGTTTTACCATGAATCCAGAAATTGTTGATCCTGTCTTGTAAGCCCATAACATTTGATCTTAAAGATCAATCTGTTGGGCTGTAGCAATATGTCAACTATAAGCCATCTTGCTGATTTACTTTTTCTTTTTGAATTATTTTAGGAGCCCAGAAAGGAGATGTGGGGATTACATTTGGGCCAGATAGAAAACTAAGTGAGGAAATACTTCTTTCAGGCTTTATGCAGTTAATAATTTTATTTTGCTAACAATTTCAGTTGTTAGTGTATTAATTTATCTCAAAAGGTACTTGTCTTAACGTGTATACTTACAGGCAAATGTCATACCTGCTTTTCAGTACAGAGCTGATAACTGGGTGTTCGGTGAAGTCCAAGATTATCCCTGTCATAGTCTGCATATTATTTCATTGTGGTCAAAATCAAAGGTGAGGGATTAGTGGAAGTATGGCATTTTAAAGCTCCCTGACAACTGCTCTCCTGCATGAGATAATAATATCATTGTTTTCCATGACTATTGTTATGGTGTCACCATATCATGTTCACTTCGTCCTGTTTCTCACCTTGACATGTGTTAGGCTGTAATTCTGCTTGATCCCAACCTGGAAAGACTGCATTTCTATGCTGTGCAGGAAATAGGAAAAAATGTTGTCTTTTACGGTCACATTTGCAAAGGTTTTCTGTTGTGCTGCAGTCGGTTTGACTTTGCTTGGAGAAAGAGTTGATGGCGAGGCTCCTGTAACCTGCTTCCCAGGCTGAGTGCTCTGTTCCCAGACAGGCCTATGCTCTGCCTCCGAAAGCAGGGGCACCTGCCGTCAGCAAAACTTTGCTTTTCTCTGGGTGAGCTTTTTCTGGGCTCCCAAACTGGCAATCTGCAAAGACTCCATGGAAACTCCAGGTTTTAAATCTGATCCCTCCACCAAGTCTCCTCTTCTCTCAGCCTCAAGGCTGCAATTTTTCCATCTGCATGTTCAGAAGACAAAGCTCAGTTTACCCCACAGTTTGTGTTTTCATGTTTGAGCTCTAAAAACTGAGGTGCTGTGCTAAAATCCATGTCATTACCCTCCTTCAGAGGTAGCTGCACTGAAATGTTTTTCTTGATGTTTTTCAGAGAGTTAAAATTTTCCATGTGAATCCCTATTCTACTTTTCCTCTTTCTCATGTTTTATTTAGATCATATCACAGCAGCTTTTGGCTTGCAGGAAGTTATGAACTTAAAGTTCTCTGATCCTACAAGTAGCATGCTGAACTGAGCATGTAGAGAAGAAAGTCAGCCTCTGTCTCTGTGCTTTTATTTTTCCATGCCCATATTAACTTTTCTCTTGGCTTAAAGAGAAAACTTGGTACCTGTACTGACTCTCTAGGTCGGCAGAACAAGATGCTGCCTTCTCAGCTAGCTTGAACTTGTCCTTGGTAGTTTCTTTATATGGAAAATAATTATCACTGCTGCTAAAAAGAAAGAGTTCAAGCTCCCAGTATATTTTGCAAATAAAACCATAAGCATGAATACTATTTTCCTTTCTCTTTTTCTTTTTTTTTTTTTTTTCCTTTTTTTCTAACTGTTGGGAAATTGGGGCAGAGAATATGGAATGGGATTTACCCAGAGTTACCCAGCAAGTCACAGATACAGCTAGGGAAGAATCTGATCCCCTGAGACCTACTGCCTCGACCACATGGGCTGCAGTAATCACTTAAGAAAGAAGGTGCACAATGAAGAGACCACAGCAAGAGCTGCACCTCACAGCCTGTTTCACCGGCTTAATTCTTTTTCATTGTTTTACATTGTTCCATATCACCCTCCCTTTTATGTGGTAAGGAATTTCGTGGCTAAGTATTTGAATATGTGGGACGATCTGTTCCTACTGAGCAGGAGAAGGTTCCAGGTTCAGAGGGAGCTGCAAGATGAGCCATGGCAGAACAGCTTCTGCTTTGCTGATCATGCTCCACTTCTCCTGCTTAGGTAACCATGCAATTGTTGCAGCGGTATCAGTATCATTGTTTATCACACTCATTTTTCAGGTATGAAGGATAAAACTAATCTGGCTCGTCAGACTTCATTCATTCCTTGAGAAGCTCAAAACAGGGTCAGCACAAACCAGATCTTTGGCTTGAAAGCATTTAGGTTTTTTCTTTTTTCTTATTTTTAATATTGATTAANCTGGCATTTCATTACATTTTTGTCTGTCAGCATTTTCTGCCCCTGCCCCAAAAAATGAAAAGCCAAAGCACAGCCCATCTTTACAGTAATTCCTACCAATGTAATCAGAAAATGAAAAGCTTCTCATCTGAGATTTCTAGTCCAATTTCCAGGACTCAGATCTTGTTATTAAATGGGCAGTCACCTGGTTGAAATTTTGGATCCTTTTTTGCAAGCTGCTCAATTTTGGCAAAACTCTGTGATGATTTCTAAGTTTATACTGTGAATAAAATCAAAGGTAATCTGGATAAGTAAAGAATCAGTGATAACTGAATGTTAGAAATTAATTCTCTTCTTGTAATCTCTATCTGTGACTTTCAGAAGTCTCTGAGCTCTTACCCATCAAGTCCCAGTTTAATCAAGACTTTTATTTTGGCTGATTCTCTCTCAGTATTTTCATAGTTCAAGTCTATAATCACTATTCAATAGTTTTAATTATAGCTACTGCTCAAGAGACCTGAAACATAGCTTTTCATATCTTTATGAACTATTTTTTGTATGGGGTTTTGAAGATCCTATAATTTAAATGCTATTAGAAAAGTTTTATGTGAAGTGGAAGTGAGATCTGTACCATAGTGAATACCCATGAATGTCTTCAAGATTTTATTAATTGTTTTTTCTTGGATCCTGCAACCATCACAGACTTAACAGGTGCAGGTTGAAGAGCACGCTACAGAACTTCTGGGGGGGCTTCAGAACACAACCCTTTAAGGTGATAAGAAATGTCCAGGCCTCCTCTGTAGCTTATCAATAAAAAAAAAATCCAATGTCACAAAACTCACTGCCTTCCAAACCCACAAAAATACCCTTGTGTGTCTGTGTGCACTGAAAGAGTTGTTTCCTGCAAAGATATCTTCAGTTCAAGGTGGTGAGAAACGGACAGCACAGGCAAACATCTGCTTTGCTTTGCCTTTTCTGTCATGAATTTTGGACGTGATTAGTGATCCCGTGGGAATACTGCCATGCTCTGTTATATATCCTCAATGTTTACCCTGTTTCGATGCTTTTTTGCACTCTGGCCGAAATCACCATCTCACACAGTGTACACATCACTGTGCTTCAGTTTCCTTCATCCAGATATTTTTTCACTGTAGACACAAGCAATGTTTATAAGGTTTCCCTGGAAGGAACAGGCAATCAGCTTATCCTAAGCCTAGCTCTGGACAGCGAAGTCTTCTAAGGTAGACCGGGCACATTTTTTTCCTAGAAGTGCCTTTCAAAGTCTCCACAATCAGATGTTCAAGCTTGGATTTCTTAAGGGTGTATAATACCTGGAACTACACACAAGGCAATACAATTCTTCATTAGACATCTTTAGTGATGATTCTTTTATATTCTCTTGTATTCATAAATAGAAAATGTGATGAATGTTATTACCTGTCTGCCTTCATGTGTCCTCCTGACTTGACTTCACTTCATTTGAAGATGATAATTTTTCTGTTTTCTCTCTTTTTACCTCTGTTCTGTTTTCCTTTCAGTGCTGCTCCAACTCCAGACTAGTGGATGTCAGCATCATATCTAATCCTCTGAAACGGAACTTTCAATTTTTTTTTCTTTATTATCTTCTTCCAAGGCAAAGTACTGTCTATAATTGCTGCTGGAATGAAAGCACTGGAGAATGAAGACAATATTTGTCTATTAGAGACAACAGAATAACAAACTTCTCTGTAATGCAGTTGGCATGAAGCTTCTGTATTTTCATCTGTGGATAATTGTTTCCGTGATCAACAAGGAAAAGTTGCAAGACAGTTGTAGTCTACAGAGGGAACTAAGAACTGTTCTGTCAGAAAACATTAAACTAATTTAAATCAGGCTGTGGGAGAAGTGATCAGAAAAAAAACACACTGTCAATTAATAGAAATTTCTCTAACATATAGAGAAGGGAAGAGTGTCAAGGGAATCNATTTATCTGGAGTAAAAATGGGCTATTTGTTGAGATAAGCCCTTTCCTTCTTTTTGTCACTGAAAACAGTTGTCTGATGCAACATATGACAGGCTGTGCATGACAGAGGAAAGATTACTTCATACTTGCCCTTCTTCTTTGGTGCTGATAAAGAAGCTGTTGTACTCCATTTTCAGAGACCGGAAAGCTGACTAGGACTGAGTTGGTGTAGCTCTCCTTAAGGATATAATGTCCTTCAGGAGAAAAGGTGGGACTGAAAGCAGTAGAGAGTAGAATTGTGTCAGAATTAGGAAAGGTGTGGGAGAAAAATTAGAGAATCAATATTTCGTTGTGTTGTCCTGAAGATACCTTTCCTCAGAAACAATTTTGTCCTTGGTAAATAATGCTATATATAAGGAAGCTTTTGTCAAAAGGGACCAGAACTGATTGGACTAAAGATTTGGACTAAAATCAGACGTTTGCTTTAAATCTTATTTGCTGTGTCTGGGCTGTGTTGAATGTCCAGGCTGAGAATGGGAAAATTTCTGACTCTACCTGAAGAAGCAAGTGATGGCAAAAGGCCTGCTCAGCAGAGGGAGTGTGGTCAGAGAGATAAGAAAGTGTTAGAGGTACAGTTTTCTCACAGACTGTAAGAATCAGTGATAAACGTAAGAAGGCACTACACACACAGATCCTTAAAATACCTTTAAGAGTCTAGGCCTTAGTCCTCCAGATTATGCAGGCTTTTGATTCTGATAAGGTGGTTTAGGAAGGTGCCAAAAGATACTGTTTACAGAGATACTATTTAAAAATTAAATTTTCATTGAAAGCCTTCAGTTCACTATATGGGACATGCTAGGGAGATAATTGCAATGTCTAATCTACGTATGAAAATTCTCAACATATAATTTTGATGTGAAATTAAGTCTCTCTAGGACTCCCTTTGTTATTTCTCTACTATTTACTAAGTTTCTTTTTTTGGACTGACAGGTAAAAATAATACACCTTCAAATATTGTTGGCTTCAGCAATGTCCTGTTATAGCTGTGCCTCCACTGAGAGAGGAAGTCTGATGTCCAGAAAAGACATGCTGACTTACCCATGGTGCCTCTTATTGTAGTATATTCTCTGATTCTCTTACTGCACCAATGCCATCGTACCATCTCTCATATGAGCACAGAACACGAGAACAAAGATATTTCGATTATACCCACCTCCTCTGCATCTCAGAGTGGCAAGGAGGATATGACATGGAATAATGTAGGGCTTTAGAGGGCCCAGTAGAGTGATTCCATACCTCAGAGTGTCCATTAGTTTATCTCTAGTCATGCTGCCAATATTAGGTTTGAGCCCTTTAATACCCAGTAGAGCCCTTTCCACCTTCACTGTGCTATCTTTTACCTCACTGCATAGGAGTTTTTATTTAGAGCCCTGCAGCAGTGAGTAAAGATCTTGTGCTAGAATCAGGTCTTCAGCCCAGTAATATTTTATGGAAACTAAAAAATCTTAAACAGAAACTTTGCCACTTTTCCCCACTTTTCCCTTTTTTAGTTTCAATCAGCACCAAACTCCATTACCTGTTAATAAGATATTAGTTATGCTGAGCAGGTCATACTGAATGTATTTCTATTCCTTTCAGGTACACAGCGAGTGTAGTATTGGTTATTGTATTAGTTCACTGTCACTGTGGTGGATGATATTTTTGGCTTAGGGATATCTATACAAAATTAATTGAAGCACAAACCGCCTTTTTGGTCTGGCCTGGCATGCATACAAAACCAGTCTGATTACATTATTCTTTTGTTTCATCAAAGAATTGTGGTGAGGAGCTTTCCCTATCTCCACATCACAGGCTTACAAAATTTTAATAAGCATGTGAACACCATTTCTGAAGGGACTTCGTGGCTTGAAGTAGAGGTGAGAGGCATTTTTGGGTTTTTCAGGGTTTTTTTGCTTCTTTTTGGTAAGGCATATTTAAACACTGATCTCTTCATTTCCACAGTGTCATAAAGTTGCTGAACCAGAATGGAGAGAAAAGTGCTTCTGCTACTGAAGCAGAATATAGTAATATATCTGCTTGCCATGTGTCATTATCAAAGAAATACTGCAGCCAGGTTAGGCAGAACATTTGGAATATCACAATCATTTAAAATCTTATTTCAAGCCAATGAAAGTGTATAAGACAAGTTCATTAATATGCACATTTCATAATCCATTGCCTACTCATTTATCAAAATACTTTCTTTCTTTTTTTCTGACTTTTTTTACTATCTTCCATTATCTTTGTAAAGTGCTTGAGATGGGTTACTCATAGAAGAACATATTCTTTCAGGTAATTATTTATGCAAAGTCTAAGTCTTCCTTGTCTTCAGCAATACATAAACGTACTTAAATACACACATGACTATAGTTTTACTACAACCTGCAGCATGTGCCCACTCCTCTACTTCCCTCACTTCCCTCTACCTGTTCAGCTCAGGGTTCCGTGCTACCCTTCCGTAGGTCCTGATCACAATTCATTCAATCCCTTCTGCTCCAATGCTGTCATGTTTGAAAAAAGATCCCTGTCCTTTCTTATGAAAGCCAAGGCTAATCTGAATTTTTTTTTTTACTTCCCCAATTATATGATTAGTAATGGGAGTCTCATACAATGGATCTCACTTTACTCCCATGGAAAGCTCCATTTCACTGCAACATAATCCTGTCAACTAAACTGCTGTTTTTATCTCAGTGTCACCAAGAGAAAAGAAAAGATCAGAAATCTCTGTAAAGCAGGATCCCTTTAAAATTTTTGTTTGTAGCAGCTCTCTGGAGAGGCTCTTTGAATCTAAATGGTCACCTTAAAAAAAAAAATCACAGCTAATTTTTTGATTAATAATAATAATAATAATAACAATAACTCTGATAAATTGTTTTTCAGTGAGCTGGGTTTCTGGAGAGAAGCTTCCAGAGCAGAGAGGTGTGAGGCACAGAGAGGGTGGAAGGGAGAGTGGCAGCGCTGCTGCCCCCCCATGTCCCTGCAGAGCCCACTGGGCTGGGGAATCAGCAGGGGGGAGCAAGCAGTGCCAAAATGTTCCTCACAGCACTGTCTGACAAGACAGCTCAGACGAAAGCTGTGCTATTTTAGTAGAAGTCTTTGGATAAAAATAAGACCATAATACACAGCAGCGATCTAATTGTTTATAACAGGTTTATTCACAAGTCCTCATTTAGTGTCCACTTAGGCAAAACTCTTGTGGATTTACCAGCTAGTCAATCAAAAAACAAAAGATTTTGTCAAACGTTTAAAAATAAATAGCCGTCTGACTTTAACAAAGGAACTTTTGCCCCATCCAGCTGTTGTTTTTACAGAGTTTTCTATCGCCATTTATGGTGTTTCTTTTCTCTCCTGCTCCTATGCTCTGTTTCTCTTATGCAATGAATTGTGAGAGTAAGACAAACTAGGCAAGGAGATAAAGACATCATGTGATTTTTCTTTATTTGTTCTGTAAAGTATGTAGCTCATTTTATACAATTGTATAAATGGCAGTAAAACACTTGGCCTCAGTGGGAGCTTTATTTGGGTAATTTCTACATAAGGATTGCAGACTGGGGCTCCCACTGTTTTAAGCAGTTCCAAAATACTAAGATCACATCTGTACAGTATCTAATATTTATTTTGCTTCTCTACAAAGCTGGGATATTTGGGAAAAAGGAGGAAGAAAAATAAAAACATTAAGTGAATGCGTTTTAAGAGTGTGTGGCATTGGATGGTCTCTCCTCTGAGCTTTGTTTGTGGTTTCCATTTAAAATAATGTGTGAAAGTACCTGGCAGTTCTTATGTTTCCAATTTTAGTCTCTAAACAAAAATACTTGAAAAAGACTTTTCATTCTGAGACAGAATAACTGGTGTTTTAGAATACCTGGTCTTAGGTACATAATAATATTTATAACATAAAAATCTTGCCCCTGGATTATGGTGAGGGGTGAAGTGACACAAGCTACAACAGCTCTGTGCTGTGATGGCGCAGGGCGCAGTGTTTTGCCACAGCCTCTCCAGGCTGCTCGTGCAGACTCCTGTGCTCCACTGGCATTGAGGGGCACAGCAGACTGGCACGTCCCCTAGCACGGGGGGCAGTGCTTGGCTGGGCACAGGACTTCACAGGAATTTCTTGTTGCATTTTCACAGGAACAGACAAGCTGGCTAAGGATTTCACCAATGAGCCAAAATGTGACATGAAGCCTTTTAATCTGTATGAGTCAGAGAAGAACAAAATCTAAGAGGCTGCTGACTCTCACAGCCCAAGAATTGATTTTTTGGTAGAATCTACTGCTTTATGTAAATAACAAGCTTTCCAAGAACAACACTGAATTCTTCTTTTAAATATTTAAACTCTGCAAGAGATTGGGTTAATCAGTAGAAGTAATGTTGGACTGATTATACATCACCCCAAATATTTTGAAGTGTAGTCACCCATTCCCTTCATCTAAACCAGCTACTTTTACAGAAATATGAATAATTATGCTGTTGCAAAATACCTGACTCTGCACAAAAGAAAAACAAAAACCAGAACTGAGGAAATGGCTAAAGGGGCTAATAAAGAGCAATGAGGAGAAACAATTAAATATTTGGAGAGATGAACACTACGAAATGGGGATGCTGAGTGGCATTAATTTGAAATGATGATTTTCTAATGGCTATTCTCCTGCAGTTGAACTGCTTTCCTAAGATATATATTTGCTATTTTAGTGTAGGAGCATGTCTTAGAGAGTCCCCTTGTAGGTCTCTGTTGAGACTGCTACAATTTACTTGCCTTGAAATTCAATAGCTCTTTTTTGCTGCTGCAATGGCCTTTGTGACCAGTGTAGAGATTAAATGTGAAAGGAGCACAAACCCGGAGGAAAGGAAGGTGTTAAAGACTAAGTGGTCCTGTAAAACTTTTTCAGCTCTTACTCCAGCTCTCATATCAAGAGGCACTCAGGACCCAACTGCAGGAACTTTTACAAATGCCAGTCAAAAAGTACTTGTTCTCTTCTGAAAAAAGTGATACTTAAGTGCCATTATGGGGATCTTGCTTTCACATAAAGACATGGTAAGAGGATAAACAAAGTTAAATCTGTATGAAGGACCTTCATCTTGCAACAAGACTTGGAATCTTTGATAGTGGATATTTATATGCCTAAGATACAAGCATCTGAAGTATGAGCAACGAAGGTGAATTTTGTGACAAAGAATGAAAAGTGTTGTGCAGGAGGAGAGGCTGAAGAGGGACTCAGCCATTTTCTTACCCTCTGGAAGGACACAGAATGGTGAGAACAAAACAGGGAGCAACAGTTTTCTTGAAGGTACAGTAAATCTGCTCCATATATAAACAGCTAAAAGTGATACTGAAACAAGTAATATGCTTTATAGTTTGAAAATAGAATCCATCAAAGGCCTCTAGCTAGCTGACATCTTGAAACTAAAACCATGCCTTCAAATAGGCCAACAAAGACCACTGGATTTCTGGGACCTTCAATGTCCTGGTGAGAGATGTATAAGCATGAATATAACCCTTTATGCTTTCTTAAAAGTAGAGTGTAATGTGCAAGGTAGCCCGTGTACAGAATAGTCATCCACTTTAACTTCAGAGAGAATGAATTACTAGAGTACTGTGAAATAAAAAACAGGTTATAAAACATGCAGGAGAAGAACGAGTTGTACTGCCAGCTCCAGCCCAGATACATATGCACAATGCTGAGAAAATGAGCTGTCTTTCTCAGCCTCAGTGACAGTAAATAAAGAGCAATGGCTAACAAAAACAATGTGATAAAGGCTGGGTTGTGTGAATTGCTCTTTTGCAGGAAACCCATAGTACAACGTATTCATTAGTCATATTATTGCTAACTGAGGGTTATGTATAGCTCCCTGTCCACCCAGCTCAAAGCACAGTATGTACTTTACATTTCCTCTGATGCACTGGTAGTGATCAAATCTAAGCTGGCTCTAATGTAAGCCAGAAAGGAAAATAAAACCAGCAGTTCTTAGAAGGGGAGGAAAAAGAAAGCAAAGGAACAGTAAGGACATACTAATTTAAAGTGATGTGAGAGACTGAGGGTATGTACCTCATCAGAGATGAAAAAAAATATGGGAAGTGGCATTCCACGAGTACTAGAAAAAAATCTATAGCAATTGGCAAGGTTTTACATTCATGTATTATGGTTCTTGGCTTGGCTGCTGCCAGTGGTGGTGTTTATTAGAATGCTGACTGTACTACAAAGGACCAAAAAGAGCTGCCAACCTACGGCTGGTGCTGTGCTTTATGTCAAGAGTAAAGGTAGAAGGACTGATATAGACAACAGACCAACAATTTTCTCATTGGGGCAAAAGGACTCCTGATGGTTTTAATCCAGAAGGAAGATGGTTGATCAGCTTGGAGTGCATTCCAGTCTTTTGAGCATCTGAAGAAGTCATTACTTAAAGGCCTTGGAGGGTGTGAAGACATGCAACTAACTACTCAGTGCTTGCTCATAAACTCCAGCAAGAGGAGTCAGAAGGCTCAATTATGAAAATATAGTAACAGCAAAAATACTCCCGATTTTCCCAGTTTGCTNGTGAGGAAGTGTCAGATGTTCAGTCAAGTCACTTCAAAGTAACAAGTTACCACACGTCAAAGCCATGGTAAACCTTCTTGTGAGAGCTCTAAGTCAAAGGCAGATGCCTGATGAATTGAGACAATTTAGTCCAGAGTGGAAAGGAGCTGTGTGCAGCCATGGACAGTGCTTTGGAGCCAGCGTTATCTCCCTTGTCAGTACTGCTCCTGCACCTGAATATTGTCATACACTGAAGCAGAAACATTTGCTGCTGTGTCCTTGTACCTCATTTCACCTCCAGGATCGAAGGCGCACTCTCTTCACACATTTCTGTGTGAAGAGAGATTGTCAGAGGGGCCTAAAGAGGTAAAAATATCTGAAGTCTACTGAAATTCAGTGAAAATTGAATGTTTAACAGATTAAGACCCCAATTAAATTATCAAGAACTCAGAAAAAACTCACAGATATTGCTGGTGTAAATTCATGTAATTGCATAGTACCAAGTCCCAGTTTAACTTCACCCATAACCTCATTTTGTTCTGTAAAACACATAGTTTACCTAAGATTTTAAAAGCAATTCATTTCTCTTGACAGATAAGACATTACATTATTTTCTTACATTTGGATTGTCATCAGTCATCAAGTCAGAGATAACCCAAAGTCATTATACCAAGTACTTATAATTTTCCCCCTCAGAAAAAAAACACTGAATCCTCACCCCGGTTGACTTTTCTCTAGGTACAGGGATATAAAACCCAATAGAGAAAAGCTCAACATTTGCACTGACAGCTGCACAGGGCTAAGTTTTATCATAAATGAATATGACTTTCCCAGAAAAATGAATTCAGAGATTCAGTGTGTGCTCACTAGGTTATTGAAGGAAGGCTTACCGGGAAATCTTGTGATGATCTACACTGAATTTCTTCAGGGCACCCCCTAGAAACAAGGGTTGGCACTGGAGACACACCACATTATTAATTAAGCCTAAGATGCTTCTGCAACACTTATCAACTAGCAAAATTTTTATGCAAAATATGAATATTCCTGAAATTGTACTTTGGCCTTACTGATTTGCCTGGTGACATGGCTCCAAGATGCATGTGAGGTTTTCTAGTTTGCTCTGGGGACTACCTAAGTCAATGCTGAGACAGACTTTGATGGAGACTTACAATATCCATCACACACTTTATTGGCCAAAGGAGAGCCAAGGATTAGAGGCTTAATCCTTGAAGCAAATTTTATTTCCTAACTTTAATTTTGCCCACAAAACAAAGGCCCTATAAACCCAGCCGTGTGATTTACTGAATGCATTTTTCCAGTTTGAAAGCAAATCTTTAACTCTCTATCCTTCATTTTATGAGACACTGTGAGTTCATCAGAGCACTCCAGTGCAGGCTTGAGCCTCAGCATCTTTTGTGCTAGACTTGCCTTGACCCAAAGGTCTCAAGAGCATGGACAACACCTCAGGAATGGTGGGCCTGAGAGTGGCTAAGAGCAGGACTAAAAATAGAATTAGATTAGAAATAGGAGTTTGCTATTATTTATTTACTTATCAATATTCTGGTTCAAGCTATAGCAAAGAACAGAGGAAATGATTTGGGGTATTAACTGTTGTCACTGCTCTCCTCATCAGTTCTTTTGCATTATATAGCTTAGTACACTGAATAAAATTTACAAACCAACAGCCCTCTGAGGACAAGAGATGAAGACACTTCCTCCTACATTTGAGGCAGCTTGGGAGGGCAAATGAACAGCTGAGAAACAGGAAATGCTGAGGTAGTAAATGGCACATGCTTACTGCCGGGGCTGCTCAGGAAACTCCCTGATTTAATCACCTGGTTTTCAGAGGGGACCGTTTTGCTGGAACAGCACAGAAGAGCAGAGGTAACACTGTACTTGGACCCCCTTCTGAAGGCCTGGAATTTGTATGCTAACAGGACAAGATTTATATATTCAGCTAACACAATGAAATTAAAGAAGTGTAAGGGTTCCAGCCCTCCAGCTTAGGAGGCAACTGTTTTTTAGAGCTTGAAAAGCAGTGTCA
>WAAG01015871.1:321-10582 GCA_013390105.1 Tichodroma muraria | reverse complement strand
TTTCAGATGCATAAGTTTACATAAAAAATTGCCCAGAAATATTAAGAACAGATAATGCACAAAAATCTTTAAGCTTCAAATAAACAGTACTGCAAATATCAAAGGGAAAAAAAATATCAGAAAATGCTGCTGAAAACAAACAGACTTGCACAAGCAAAAAGGTACCTTGCAACTTGTTAAAGTTCTCCTAATGCAGCAGCACATTTTTGTTACTGTTAAATGAATCTCCCAACAACTACTCAAAATTCAGATTTGTACATTATTTTTCTTAAACCTTGTCTCTTCCCTAGAATGTGCTCTGCAAGATTATTTGAAATACTTAAAAGAGCATGCATGTGTAAAACAGACCGATGTTAGTTTTCTAATCACCCGGTACAGAATCCCACAACTACAAATACAAAGACAAAAATAACATGCAAAATATTTAAAGAAAGAAAAAGTACTGGTTAAGTATTTCATACACACCTAATGTTCTGTGTTGTGAACAAGGTGGAAAGAAGACACTTGCACTTAAATCTTGAAGCATCCCGTCCCGATGAACCCAGAGAAACTAATTTCTGCCATCAGAAAAGTACTCCACCAGAACACCAAATAATTATATGTGCTGCTGAAAAGGAAACAGCAAGCCCAGTTCTGGCTGTATGTAGTCTCTCGAGGTACAATAATATAAACCTGATCAATTGCAATTAAAATCTGAACAGAGGCTTAGAACTTGAAGTCTTGGTGCATTAGTTCTTGCCAAAAGCAGATGTGATTGTGAGCTGGAAGCAATTTCTCCTGGTAATTTGTGATGACACTGGGTAGAGCAGCCCCAGAGTCCCCAAAGACAAACTCATCAGAGGCTCTAATGTATGCATGACACATGAGGTGGCTCTTTTAGAGCTCAATTAATTGGGCTGAACATTAAGACAGCAAGTTCAGGACTTTTTTTTTTCCCCTCCAGAGTTGCTTTTCCTCTTTTTACAAGCAGTTTTTTCCCTTACCTTCTGCAAGCCATGTCTCCTGTAATTGGCTCAGATCTTGAAAGAGTTCTGCAAAAAGATAAAGACATGGATAAAAGACTTACACCTTTAATCTCTTTACAGGATTTAAACATGTCCAAAAATACATTTTTCTTTAAGAACAATACACATTAATTGTGCTTTGGCAGTCAAATGTACAAAAAAAGCAGGCACTCTGAGGCATCAGATACTGATTTTTCTATACCTATTAATAAAAACCCAAACACTGTATTTTCAGCTCTTGAAATAATAATCAGAATCTTAACAGAGCTCTGTAGTATAAAAGGCTCATTCAGCAACACATAGAAAAGTTAAAAATCATAATATTTCTTACAGGTGAACTATTTCTTCTTATACAATTCAGGCCTCCTCCTGTAATATCTGCCCCAGATAAAGCTTGCTTGGACTTCCACAGTTTGCCTGAGCAATAACTGAGTATTTTTAATAGTAGGGTCATAACTATCATATAAAAATTCTGAAGCCATGACCTGAAATGCTGCAATAGCAAAGAGAAATGGGAAATCTTTTGTACTTCCCCTTATGTTTTACTTCATATGACATGAGAATCACCACTATTTCCTCTATGTTGTACTTACTGTACTTCTTTAAAACTAAAACCACCTTCTTTGTGGACTGAATTTTGCAGCAGCTTATCTTTTGCAATTCACTGAAAGCAGTTACTTCTAATGGGTGCAAACCAGAGCAGCATTGGGCTTACCTGCAAGCCTTGGAAACTCAGTTACGAAAATTCTGTTTGCTAAGACTAAGTAGGATATTTGAACTAACAAATGGTTTATTTTTAATTTACTGTATTTTGAGAGAGACTTCCTCTTTTATGAATGCTGACAGATAACTATTTACATATACTTAAATGGCAGAGGCTATTCATTTATCCTGTGGACTAATATTCCCCATGCACATTGGGAAATGATTTAACTGAAAATCAGAAAGTTGCTTTTTTTTCAATCTACTTTTCCAGGCAAGTATGGATTTTGAAAAGTGTGTCAGTGTGTTCTTACCCTGATAAGATTTACATAGGGGTAAGTTATAGGCCTCTATCTTCCTGTATGTCTTATGTACTTTCAGAGCTGTATGCCTAGCATAATAAAGACCTTGTAACCTATAGAAGTGTTAACAGCTATTACCAGCCTACAGTTCTCAAACTACAATCCTGAGTGGCTACTGATGGGACTAAGTTACAAATCTTTGGCCCTCCAAAACTTTCTCCACTCTAGTCTCCATTAATCGAAATTCCCTGGATTTTTAACCCTCTTAACAACAGAAACAGGACAGCAGGCATCAGAAGCCTGACTATACAGTAAAGCTGGTGAAAATCAAATTTCAACACACACATTCTCTCACTCCTGCTACCATCAGTGAAGACATAGCAGGGAAAAGGATGTTAAAAGAGGGGAGGGTTGAAGAACACCCTAAATCTGAATAGGCCTGATGGTGAAAAAGCCAGGTGCCATGACTTGTGTCAAATGCTGCAAAGGCTTGGCCTCAGTGCATGACATCCGTGTGCCACATGAGCACAAAGTGCAACAGAGTAAGTCAAGGAAGGACTCTCAACTTTATAAATTTATTGCCTTTGCCAGTTTTGTTTTGCACTAGTAAATGTAGTTTTCTTGTCTTGTTTATTCAGATTGATCTAGATACATTTATCTCCAAAATAAATAAATAAATAAATAANATGCGAAGTTGGCACAAATTCTTTACATTTTCAAACAGGGACTCCTTGCAAGCCTTCAATTTCTAACAAAAGATATTGCTGAGCACCTAACATCCTCCAAAAGATTCCTACGTCTAAATGCAACACATTTCTATCTACGTAGACATCTATTTGTACAATACATATATAATGTGCTCAAGCAGCAACACAATACGAATCGTATTTTTAGCATCTAAAGTATAGAAACCTACACAATAGCCCATAAATCCCCATAGCATAAGCTATGCAGGAGAACCAAGATATGAAATTATAATAGACTGCTTTGTTTCCCTGTGTTACTTGTAAAATTGTTTGCAAAGTCCTGAAAGAAAAACAAAAAAAAAACAAAAAAAAAGAGAGAGAGGAAAAAAAAAGGTTAATGTTTGCCTCAACTTCATTCTTTTGAACGTTGCAGGCAAACGCAGCCAGAAACTTTGAATGCAGCTGCTGCTGCTCTTGCCTCTCTCATCCGCTAATCATGTGCATGATTTTTTAATCATCCCAAAACTGTCTTTAAAAGAACATGATGCTTTACTGCAATAACTAAGAAGATAGGCTCATCTTGCAAGCAAAGCTCCCAGACGAAGAGTTGGCCCTACAGCCGTAACAAAGCAGATACTGTGTCTGTAAAACTCCCCCACAGAAATAAGTTGGAGTCAAGTTTATAAACACCAACTTTGAACTGATCACTCACATTGGTGACCATGTAAGGCACTTGCTGGTCATAAAATCCATCCATTCTGCAGCTCTTCCACGAGTCTTAGCTCAGTGTTTTTATTTACTGGGCATTTGATTTGGAGATTTCCTCGGGATCTGGACTCCAATCAGCCTAGAGGGGAACACAAGATGGCTTTTAGTTAAAAAAAAAAAAAAAAAGCAGCATGAATGAACTGCTTGCATTTGCATACCTAATTAACCTCAAAGAGTCCCATTCATAAAAACAACCCTCCCTTCTCTGCCTTCACCTGGGTTACAGCAAAACGCGGAGCAAAAGCACTCCGCGGCGGCAGCCAGCGGGGCGAGAGGCAGGGCTTTATTTACACTGCGCGCCGCACCCGCGGGCGATCCGCGCCGGCGGCAGCCCCGGCTCTGGCAAACGTGCGCTCAACTCGTAATGGCGAACGCGGGGCTCGCCGCGCACCTCGCGGCGGCGGCGGCGGCGCCCGGCGGCCACGCACTCCCCCCACACACACACACACACAGACACGCAGACACACGCAGACACACACAGGGCCCCCGCGCACCAGCCTCCTGCTCCCGCAGGATCGCTCCCGCAGCCCCACGGCCGCCGCGCAATCCTGCGGGGCGGCGGGCAAAGTTGCGGGGGAAGACCCACCTGAAGGCCACGCGCGGCGATCGGCTGCAAAAAATTCCCTCCAAATTTAATAAAAACATTAATTATTCCCCGGCACTTCCCCCTTGGAAGCCGCGAGCGCCACTGANCCGCTGCCCCGACCCTCGCCGCTGCCCCGACCCTCGCCGCCGCCGGGCGAGCGCGTCGGGAGTCGGCACTCGGGTGCCCGGCGGTATCCCGGGATCCTGCCGCGGGCACGCCGCGTCCCCTACGCCCCCCCTCCTCCCCCCTCCGGGTGGCCAGGCAACCCCTTCCATTCACAAAATAAAAAATGATTTAAAGAAAAAGTTTCGCCCCTCTGACTCCGTAAAGCAAAACACACCCCCCACGCACAAGCGCGCCCTTTCTGGTGGCAGAGCTGCCCCGCAAAGCGCCGCGGGCGCCCGGAGGTGAGCGCGGCGAGAGACACTTCGTACCGTATTGCCCGGAGCTGGTGGCATCCCAGGGCTCATGGTTGCTCTAGGTTTGGGGATTTTTGTTGGGCGTTTTTGGTTGGCGTTTTTGGGGTAGGTTTTTTTTTTTATTTTTTTATTTTTTTTTTTTTTTTGTTGAATCATAGAAAGCAATTTTTATTTCCACGAGGATGACATAATTTCTAGGTTTTGTGGACAGAATTTGGCAGCACCCGTACACTGGATCTAGGGGAATTTTTGGTATAGTGCTGCCAGGATCTACCACGTTCAAGAATTCTGAGGACTTCTCCAAGAAAGCAAGCTTGCTGTTCTTTGAAAAGAGTGGCTGTTGGAAGGCTGTGTCCAAAAACTCCTGCCTTTCTGAACTGCCAAGATGCACCAAAGCAGATTGTGGGCTTTCATAACAGCTATATTTGTCCTTTCTTTGAGCAGTAAATTCCAGGTATCACAGCAATCAGGTGGTAAATTTAGATATTCATGACGCTGTCTTGCTGTGAGATACGAAGTTTCAGGTTTCTATGATCTGACGTAGTTCGGCATTTAACAAGTAAAGCCCCAAAGCCCACAAGTCCATCTTCTCACTCAGCCCTTTCTGAGGGCTCACATTATATCTAATGGTGTAAAGCCAGCTAAAGATACCTACTTTTGCATAATTTTCCTGTGGTGGTTCTAACAATATTCAGGTTATTTCTTCTGTACTACTTTGTTTCAAAAATTATAACTGTGTCGTTACACTCTATTCATGGAGCTTATTACTCTCTGCCACAACACTTTGATTGTGCTCCTTTCTGATCTCACTATCCATACTCACTTGTTCTGTCCAGCTGAGAAAGAGGGAAGCACCATTTTCCTGCTGCTTCTGTCCTTTCCATATGGCCTTCTCAAGGAAAACATCCACCACCAGCAGCTCATTTTTTGTATTCTTGCTCCTTCTGTTTTCACACACCCATCCCAGCATACCTGCAATTACAAGAGAGTAATGTTATTCTAAATGTAAAATCCTATAATAATTTTACTCTCTTCTTGACCAAGTCTCTCAGTTGCTGTTCCTGTAAGCCACTTTTATGATAGAATGATTGGTAATTCTACCCCCTGCCATAGGCAGCTCTCACTACACCAGATTGCTTAAAGCTGCATCCAGCCCAGCCTTGAATACTGCCAGGGATGGGACATCTGCAGCTTCTCAAACCATCATGAGGCCATCATTTTCATATTTATACCCATACTCCGACTGGAGCAGCTGCTGAGCTTATGGGAAGGTCATGGCTACACACATGACCCTGGAAAGCAAGAAGCCAATTTAAACCCTGAACCGGCAGAGCTGATGAAGCTACTGTCTCCAGCTGACCACTACACCCCACTGGATGGATATCTTGATATCCATCTATATTCATCAACCAGCTCCCAAAACAATAGACTTTACCACACATTCTTCTAAGACAAAATCAGGAATAGATTTTCTTATCTTTAAACAGTGCACTAAAAATTGCTGGTGTGTCAGTCAGCCAAGGTAATTAAACCAACATCAAGTGAAGTTTCCAAACTTACCTCAGAGCCATGACATATTAAGTATCGCCTAAAAAATTCACACGGCTGGGTCCCACCTTGCACTTCCCTACATCACGACCTGCACCTTACAAAGTCTGGCACAGCACCATGGCCACCTTCCAGCTCATGCCACCATCCCCCCTCCACGTGCACGGGTTTGGCACCCTGCTTTACTGAGGTCAATACTCTGCAAACAGCCGAGCTCTCTGTGGTCCCAGCTGGGCTGTAACTCCAAGAGAAGCTGTGCAATAAATGCATCCTGGCAGGAGAAGCACTGTATTGCTTGCTGTTCCTCCTCATGCTGCACATCTCTTCCTTCCCTCCTCCCTCTCTCTGGCCCTGTTACACATGCTAGGGAGAAAAGGAAGAGTAAAGCTGTTTTGAAGCCCTCTTTATACTCATCTTTGTTCATCCACTGTGCCGAGTGGTACTCAGAAAAACTTCATTAACTATTAAGAGGAAGATGCTGTAGATGAAGATGTAGATGTAGTTCTGTGTGCTGAATTGCAATTTTGTATCATCTTCAGTCATAACTGTGTCATATGTTAACTGGTGAAAGCATAGTAATAACTTTGTAATTTTACATGTTTGTTCAAAATTCTTGCAACTTTTAACATTTTAATGAAGTTTTTATGTTTTAACTACTCTTTTTAGAAGGAGTAGTTAAAACATAACTACTGTTAATAGTACTGTACTATTAAATATCTTTTCTTTTTAAATAATCCTTTTAGAAACTGAAAAAGTAACTTCAAAATCACTTCTATTTTTGTTGAAAATATGAAACAGTTTTTCACCAAATTGGAAATATCAAAAAAAGTGCTGAATTTATTTTACTATAAGAAATTGTTTTAAAATCAACTTTCCTAATAATACTGCTTTAGAAATAAGATACTACTTCTCTTTTACAAACAGATGTGTTCAAGTACACTATAAAGCTTCACTGCATATTAAAAATTATATATTATTTCCATTTCTTAATGGCAATATATAATCCATATATTTATTTGAAAAAGGAGAATGAAATATATACTTTCTGTTCAATTTGACACACTGTAGAGCTACAAATAATTGCTGTGATGTAAAAAAGAAAAGTAAATCCAGACAGAGCAAAGGGAAGATTTGATAAATACTGGTTCCTTCTGAAAAATGTATAAAGGGTTTAAGCACCTTTTCAAATCAAGAAATAAACCATCATAATCCAGTATGATAAAATTTAAGTTTGATATTAAATAAATAAATAAAAATAAAAAGTAAGGATTATGAATTTACTTGGTAACAAGACAGAGAAATAGTCTCAAAAATACTTTATGATGTAAAAATAAACCTTTTGGACACGTTCATAAAATTATGCTTATACCGAAGAAAATCCTTCAGAAAAAGGATAGTCACAATTGGAGCATAATATGCAGGTACATTTCAAAACTAAGTTAAAAAAAACCTTACTAGTTTTTTGAAATTGTTTTGTTTTATCCATTCCTGCCAGGCATTTCCCCGGTAAACTTTGTTGTCACTGATGGGCCTGACAGACAGCGAAAAGGATGCCCTCCTTCCAAACAACTGTTGAGCAGCAACTTTAATAACATAGTCTATAGAAGACTCATTAAAGTAACAACTGTGTATGTGACTGACTACAGCAAATCCATGAAAACCTAATGAGATTTCTGTCTGGTAAATTAACCCTTGACCACATTTTAACCTCTTGACACTGACTCTTTAAGAAGATTAACAGTGTTTTATTTTTATTTAACAAAACAGTGTACAATAGCAAAATTCAAAGGAAAAAACAAATTAATAGAGCAGATATTTGCCTAACATTATGTCTTTTTATAAAGCCTTTGTTTCAAATGCAGCATCAAGGACTAAACCTTAAATCTGGAAAAAGGAACGTACCAGTGGGAAGAAAAAAAATGATGATTATATTCATATGCAAAATTATGAGATGTGGAATTAAAAGTGCATGCAAACAAGTATCTTCAATGAAAAAAAGGAAAGAAAACAATAGAGTAACCCCAGTTTGACCGTATGAATTAACAGCACATTGTATGAGTCATTGTCATTTAGACCTAGTATTACAAACCTAGAGGCCTCCATAACCAACTGCATTTCAATGTCTGTTTACCTGATAATGCAATGCAGGGCAATTTTCAGAAAACATTTATGCACTAGAAAATAATGCTACACAGAAACCCAAAATTTCAAATATTTCACAAAGAGTGCAAGAAATTAGAAGTCCAGACAAATCTTTTATTGCATTGTGTGCCAACCATATCCTGGGTGAAAAGAAGAAGAAAATGTGACCAGGAGATCAAAGGAGATTCTTTCTCTCTACTCTATTCTTGGGAGACCTCACCTGGAATACTGCATCCAGCTCTGTGGCCCCCAAAATAAAAAAGATGTAGACTTGTTGGAGAGAGTCACTAAGCTGATCATGGGATTTGAGAACCTGTCATATGAAGACAGGCTGAGAGACCTAGGGTAGTTCTGCTTGAAGAAGAGAAGGCTTCAGGGAAAGACAACTTATAGTGCCTTCCAGTACACAAAGAGGCCTCTGAGAGAGATGGAGAGGGAGTTTTTACAAGGGTGTACAGTGACAGGACAAGGTGGGAAGAGTTTTAAACTAAAAGAGGACTGCTTTAGATTAGATTTTAGGAAGAAATTCTTTACTATGAGGTTGATGAGGCACTAGAACAAGTTTTGCAGAGAAGTGATGGATATCCTATCCCTGGAAGTGTGCAATACCAGGTTGGATGGAACTCTGAGTAACCTGGTCTAGTGGAAGGTGTCCCTGTCTATGGCAGGGAGGTTGGACCTTTAAGGCCTGGTCCAAGCCAAACCATTCTATGGTTCTATGAAAGATGAAAAGTAAGTTAAATTTAATAATATTTTCAGCCTTCATCATAGCCAAGGTTTCAAAGTATAAAAGCTTTAGAAAGGAGAAGGCTTGGCAACTCACTCAGAGCACTGGCCCAGGTGTTGGAGCAGAGTAACCTCAGTACTGGATCTCCTAGTGGCTTTCTGGGTAATTCCTACACAGGCAACCCCTGTCATCTCACTGGGGTTTTTGTGCCTATAAGGTGAGATACCAAGCATTGAGTTCTTAACTTGAGAAGTACTGTTGACAACAACAGTCTATTACTATTGATTGTAGAGATACTGGCTGCATCTAGCTCCTTGGATTGTCCTAATCTAGTTCCTTCTGAACCTTTGAGGAGAAAAAATGCTACTCGTATGTATTAATTTCAATGAAAATTACTACACAACATGAGTGAATAATCTAGAACTGTGAATCCATGGTCAGGACGAACCAAAGCATCAGGCAGTCCTCTAGTGCAAAATGATAGAGAACAACTCAAATGACTTTTTGACTTAGATGTATAGATCATCTTAATCCCATCACAACAATACTCATTTCATTACCAACTGAGAAAACCAAAATAAAATAAAAATACTAGTCCAGGACCTAATATAGCAATGTATGAGTCACTGGAAGAACAAACCAAGTTAAAATATAAATTGCAGTAGGTTCTTGCAGAATCAGTGGAGTTCCAGGTTTCTCTCCTTGCAATTAAATTAATGAAATGGCCAGCCATGATAAAGTGATAATAAAGTAGCCTAGAAGTCACTTGAATATCAGGCCAGTAAAAGAATTTGTGCATAATCTCACAGATGGCTTTAATTTGCATGTCCTCCTGTACGGATACCAAGAGAGAATCGTGCAAACACTTCAGAATCCTTCACATACTTTATCTATGATTTCTGCCCCAGTGTAGTTCATGGAGTTTGTAGAAAACCTCAAATCTCTTGGTGCAGTTATAGTCTAAGGCAAACATGAAACAAGAAACAGGAAGAGAAATGCTTAAAGATTGTGTTTACTAAGCCTGCTGGAAAATCTCTCGTTTAGAAGTTGTTCAGTGCACATTAAATGGTTTTGGTCATCCTTTAAGCCCTCCTGAAACCCAGAAGACACAAAAATGACACAATGTGCCCTTTCAGAATTACAGACTCTCACTCAAGATCACTAATGGACATGCTCAGAGCTTGAGCACAGATATTAACATAGCAGCAAGGGGTCTGTAGGAAAAAGCAATTTATTAAATGAGTGGCTATAATGACAAAAAGTCCAAACAAGCTTGTGAAGTCAAAGAAAGGCCTTATGTCTATTTCCTTTTTTTTTAGCAACTGAATCAACTGGGTTAGTAAAAAATATGACCTCTCTCCATAATTGTTCATTTAT
>WAAG01015868.1:774-13950 GCA_013390105.1 Tichodroma muraria | reverse complement strand
TTAAACTAAAAGAGGACAGATTCAATCTAGATATTAGGAAAAGAAATTTTTACTATAAGGATGGCCATGTACTGGAACACATTGTGCAGAGAGGATGTGGTACCCTATCAATGGAGGTGTTCAAAGTCATGTTGGATGGGGCTTTGGACAACCTGATCTAGTTGAAGATGTTCCTGTGCAGGGAACTTGAGCTAGATGACTTTTAAAGGTCTTTTCCGACCCAAACTATTCTATGATTTTATGAAATAAATCAATCCCAATGAAAACCCCCAAACACTGCTATCTCTATTATAATACCTTTTCACCACTGCTGAGTCTCAGAGCTCAGGCCATGTTCAGGAAAGTATGTTGAAAGGAAAGCAGAGTCACTGCCCTGTCTAAGGAAAGGAGAAAATGCTGTGAAATGGAGCTAGAAAGAGAAGAGGTAGGCATAGATGAGGGTTAGTGGGAAGAGGGGAACATGCCAATGTAAATGTTCCTGGGAATCCCTGGAATCTTGATTGATGGTGAATAAATCTCAACTGAGCTGATAGCTGCAGGGAAGCCTGAAGAGTAGGTCTAAGGTATGAAATGAGACATAAAAAAGGAGATTTTTTCAAATTGCCACCTCTATGCTGCTGTCTTATCACCAGTTCTGACACAAATATCATTGAGGAAAGATTTATAGTGTGCACTCATTTTAGTCATTTTTATAATTGGATGCTAAATATATAGGGAGCTCATCTTTCAGATATTTGAAGTCCTTCCAAATCACGTAGTAGCTCTTTTGGAACTAAAGGTTTCAGTAGCCTGCCCAAACATGAATCCCTCCCCCCATAACACTGGACTTCAAATACTTCAGCCTTGGTCCACAGTTGAACTGGTCCTGGGAAAACTGCAGGTGTTCATTTCCTTGGGCTAGTTTATTAGGTTCTTCACATTCAGGCTTAAGATCAAGATCAAAGTTGTATCCACATCATGAAACTTATTAGCATCCGTTACAGACAGAAGATTGGTTTGGTCACAACCTGCCTGGCCCAGATTGCAATCAACCATGAAATCAGCTGCCCTCACTGCCAGATCAGCACCAAGGTCTGGCTGGAGCCTTGAACTGCTGAGCATTCTGTCACTCAGGAATCCAAATGCCTGTCCCCAGGAAGCAAGAGCCCATCCCCATCAGGGGGTGCTGCCCCGCATGAGGAGAAATAATGTCATGGCAAACTGTGAAATGCACAGACTGAAGCAAACCTTGTGATTAATAGAAGAAGATAGCAAAAGAGAAGGAGAAAAGATAAAGAACAAGGCCTCGTTAACAAGACTAATAAATGAGATCCCACTGTGTTGTCCTGCGGGAGAAGCAAGGGGAATGGCACAGAGAGCCAGTACAGACAAGACAGCGGATCTGAGAGGAAATAAAGAGCCAGGCCACTGGTGAGCATCTGAAAAGGTCAGCAGAAAGGCTTGGCCTCGCTGTGCTCTTGAAAGAAATTAAGAGCTCAGTCCAAAAACGCGCTGTACTCTGGAGCCAACCTTTCATGGCATCCTTCACTGGGTCCTCCCCCTTGCAATAAGCTGCAGAGGGCTTTTTACTAACTCAGCTTTATTTGACCAGCAAAGGGGAGCTGGAGCTCAGCAGTGCCTTTTGTCCTGAGGTGCTTGTGTAGGTACACCTGCTCCAAGGGGAGTGCTTGGAAATTCAGCAGATAATGAACGGCCCGTGTAATTACCCGATCAGCACTAAGACAAGCAAGGATTCCAGGGCTGAGGGGTTGCTATTGCAAGCAGATGTCTCACCTAAGTGAAAGCTCCTTCGATCAGATGGTCATATTGTCTCCATGGGAAAATCATGATTGCTTTGACAAAATGTGGATTAAGAGAGGAGTTGGAAAATAATAAACCTTCTCACATTATCTGTGATATTTCTTTAATCTTTTTCCCCATTAGCTTACTGAATCATTTCAAATGTGCCCTTGTTTCTTTGCCCCTGGCCCTTCATTTTCTGTCTCCAAATCATCTTTCAGGCATTTAAAATCTTTCCCTCCTCCTCTCTTATTTTATCATCAATTAGATTTTTTTCTCTGAGAAACCTGAGTCCTAGAGACCCAGCAGGAGTCATCTGGCACAGCTTTATTGGTGGGAATGGAGCTCTGCCAATTTCTTCCAGGCAAGGAACTGGCTCAAAGGTTTTAGAAGTGCTTGCCTTGCTGATGCTGCCCCTTTACAGGGCTCTTGCTGTGCAAACTGGTATCTTCAGATGCTGGTTTACACAGGAGGTACTGACAACCCAAAGAGGCAAGACAAGAGGGTGATAAAGCTGTAGGTGTCTGCATGCAGGTTTCTGGTCAAGTGGAATCAGGAGACAGAACTTCCTAGATCTCACCCTACGGATTTTTAATCTTCCCCAAAATGCCCTCGGGTGCCTGTGAGGGGTCTGCTTTCTGCCTTCAGCTGCAAGCTGGAGTTCAATCCCACTGCACTCATTGCTGTGCTGTGGGTGAAAACTCTTGACCCACATGCTAATCATCTTTATCAATGCATGAAGTCATTGTCAGAGACGAGTTATCTACAAGGAGCAATGCAAATTTATGGAATAAATTCTGCCTATTTTTCTGTTTGCTCTTTGTCCTCTACTATCTCCTTGTAGTCCTCTAGAAGATGGAAGTTTTCTCAAATGTATTAATTTTTGAGATTTCTTTCCTTGGAGATCAGCTAAAGAAATATCTTTGGGAATATGCACAATTTGTTATTCATAAGTCACGCTCTGTTGCTTAGTCATATCCCTGCTTCTCTGTTCCCGGATGGAAGCATTATGTAACATCTGTGCTCCACATAAGGGTAGTAGAGGGACAGGCTTCACATGTGCTTGTACATCTATGCATATATGCTTATATATCTGTGTGTATTATCAAATACTTATAGATGTAAACCAGTCTAAATCATATGATTTCTGCTTCCAGCAGTACATTTCTCAGATCTGTGGGGAAAGTATTGCAGACCAAAAGGTCTGGAAATGTGAGCCTGCACAAGGTAGTCCAAACCACTCTGGAATTATTTTTATTCTGTTGGCAGAGTAAGGAAACATAATGTATCTGTTGAGTCCAGTGCTGAGAATCAGTATGTGGTACAAGAAACAACAAACTCCTGCCTTGAAAGAGCTTTGTGGCCTCATGTTCAATCCACAGCTCCAGCCAGGGCAACCCAAAGACTTCTGACATCCATATCAGAAGGCTAGGACCAAATGAGACTCAAAGCCTATCCAGAAGTCACTGTAATTTTAAGGGAGCCTTGGCAGCTACTTGGACAGAACAGATAAAAATACACAGCACCTGGCTACAGCTCACAGGCCAAATTGTAGAACTGCTTTCCTTTATAAAATTAAAGAATCATTACTGCCCACATGTCCTTATAGGTCAGCCATGTCCAGGCCCTGCTGCTTATCCAGGCCACATTGCTTACTCAGATAATTAAGTTCAAGCATGATTGATTAAGAAGGCAGAATTCCTTCACTTTTCTGTGGCTGAGTGCATACACCCTGGTGAGAACACCACAATTTCCCGTGCACAAGGTGAAAAATAAATACACATTAAAAAATAAACTAAGAATAGAAATAAATAAGCTGGAAAATAAGGCTTGCCTTGTAAATCAAATCCAATGGCTTTTACCACACCTACTTATATACATGCAGTAACACAGTGCCCCCTACACCTCAGCACACATTTATTTCAGAATTAGCTGTGCACAAGTGACACCAAAGCAACACCATCATTTGCCAGAACACCTGGTTTCCCCCGCAGAGGTTTCAGATCCAAAAGCTGAGATCTGGCAGGCTTTTCATGGTGTGATTACAGACATGTAAATTGGAGGCAGACGATTTCATTTTGCTCACAAGCTTTAAGAAATGTAAATCTGGGTATCTGAAATATTCTAATTACTTCTCCCCTGATGGATCTTTGTGGCTTGAATAACACTAAAATTGCATGACATTCCACCCTCAGAAAATGCATAATTCATATCTGCAATCCAGCATCTGTATAAGCCCTGTTCAACTTCAGGGAGAGCATTAATTTCAGAATGAGGGAATCCCTTGTTTCTTTGTAGGGGTAAAAATGTAAATTTCCCAAAACGTAAATTTATATCAATTGCAATTTCCATGTTATTCATCCACAAGGAAGCAAAGAGTGTGCTGGTGGTGTGTGCTGCACCAAGCTGGTGGTTCACTCATCGAAATATGTTCCGCTCGATCAGTGTCCTGTTGGCACCTCAGACTGATTGCATCACCTTTGCTGTCCCCAAAACCGACACGGTAGCACTGAGACAGGTGATTGCAGCAGGGGGACAGCCCAATAGGCATTTGCTGGGTGGGCAACTTGGGCATCAGTGGGAGTGGAGAGCAGAGATGGCATTTTACAGTGGTTAAGTAAAGAGACGTTCCCCCTGGCACATTTTGATCAGTACAAATGAAAAGATCTCTCTCAATTGCTTTGGTTTCATAACAATCAGCTCCCAGGTTAGAAGCAGAGATAATTATGGGGCCTGCAACACAGACTGCATTTTCTGGCAGGGAAAAATCTGGAGTTTTCCATAAATGCACAAAAGGAACCAGGGAATTAGGCAGAATGCTCTGATAATGGGTGTGAAGTGTGCATGAGATGCAGACGTGATAAAAGTATATTTGTGCATATCACTTCGGTGCAGCACCCTCACTTCAACTTTGTATTTATTGTATTCCTTTGAAATGTAGCTGCTTTGTAAGTATAATTAAGAGCGGGTGCCCTGCACTTTGCAAACATGGGGATGCTGCCATGGCAACAGCAGGGGAACGCAGGGAAGCAGCTCTCTCTGATGGATGTAATTACACAGCAAGCATGTATAATGCCTTTAAATACAGTTTACTTTTGCATGAAGGAGGCATATAATGGATATTGTAAGTTCTGTGTGCGTATTCCAGAGATGCTCTTCGCACGTGTTGCAAGCTCACTTTGCCGATTGCGCACGTCAGGAGGGAGCCCCGCTGCGCCGCAGCTGGGCTGGGAGTGAGGATCAGGGGTCTCGACTTCTCCCGGGCTCAAAGGGAAGTTGTTCTCCACTTGGTTTTTTTCTGCTATATTTCAGGGCTGTATTTCAAAGCCAGGTTTTGTAAATACAGTTGATTTTACTGCTTTAGGGTTAGAAGATTCAAGTTCTCACACATGTGTCCAACTTCATTGAAGTTTGGAGCCCTTCTCAGGTTAAAAGAGAATTTTCAGGTAAGTAAAATTCCCCGTTGTGTCAAGCCTCAGGAAAACTGGTGTGCACAGGCAGCTCCACTGAGTAACTAATTGCCACAAGCATTAATCCCGGCCCTGCATTCCTCAAACATTAACCCTCTATGCCCTCTTCTTTCCAGGAAAGCATTTTCCACATGGAGGGAACAAAGGGCTGAAACCCGAGCTCCCAGGGATGTAACTCAGTAAGGCAGGTGGTGACCAGCCACCTCAGTCCCTGTGCTTAGATGCATTGATCAGCACCATTCCAGACAGCTCAGCCAGAATCCTTCAATAAGGGAATGGAAAGGGAGTTCTGTGGGAAGGGAAAGCATAATTTTTCCTTCCAGGGCATTCCTTGGAAAAGAAAATATATGTGACAAGGTGAGGATTACAGGAAGCTAAGCAATATACAGCTAACACCAGAGGAAAAATGGAAGGAATCTTTAGGGCCAAGGATCCTGTCGTGAGGCCAAGAGGCAGGAAAGCTTGGCACAGCTCTTGCCAGTTATCAGTCTATCTCACAAGAGATATGAGCCACCTTTTGGAGCCTGAGATCATCAGGGTAAAGCCACTGGCACTGTGAAACTCTGCACATGTATATAGTGTGAGATTTTTGGAAACTGAACAGCAGCTTACAAATCATAGGCAACATTTTCACAGATAAAAAGAGAGAAACCCTCTATAAATGGAAATCTTGGGATCCACAGAACAGTCTTCTGTGGAATGAGAAAATTACATCAGGTTGAGGTGCAGTAGCCCAGGAAAGTGTTCCCCCATGGGTTGTGTGATGTATTACAAAAGACCTGTGCATTTGCAATAACACAGTTTTCTCTGGTAGCACCAAGACACTGAAAACCACTCTTTTTGGTAACCAGATATTTTTGTTTTAAATATTGTCATTTAAAAGCCTGCCGATACAAGCTATCTTTTTTTATTACATTCTTAGACTACCTTTACTAAAACTGAAGAGCCAGATCCTTTGTGGGCGTGGTTTGAAAGAAATCAGTGTATTTGTGGTGACTTTCACCAGCTGGAGACTTGAGGCCCAAAGCATGTAGGGAGATCCTCTCAGCTAATCACTTTTAACACCCCCCTCACATTTTCCTGTCTTAGAGGTCTTAGCACAGAAATTCATATGTCCTATTCTTTTTTTAAATTGTGATGAAATTCTCTTACATGAATTTTTCTTCCTTTGTCCCACACTGGACAAAGAAAGAATAAAAGTAAAAAAAAAAAAAGTCCACTTACAGTCCAGTTATTTCAGTGAGAAAAGAAATAGAAAATTAAATATTAAAAATGGTTCTGAAGATTTAATTTTTAATTTTTTTTTTAAATGCAAACATTTTAGTTAAAACTTGTTTGCTTAACAGGCTTGCCTCTTATTAATTATGTCATTTACTTGCACTTTTTCCATTTGTTCATTATTAACACTCTCAAATGGACAGTCAGTACAGCCTCTCATTCAGAACTCTTCTGCATGTACAAATCTGTCAGCAAAATCCAAGAAATAACCAGGAATTTACTTCTATGAAAGCTCATCAGTGTTCTTGATTGCTAAATACTAGAGCATCTAATGTCTGGAAACAGAAGGACTTTCCTAAAACCTGGAGAGAAGATTGACTTGTGAGCTTGCATCCCTCGCAATGACTCAGAGCCAGACTCCTGACTAAGAGAATTTTATTGTTCAATCCACAGAATATTTCTAAATTACAAATTAGTAAAAGCATTATTCTCTACTCTCAGGCTAATATACAAATATGCATTTTTTTATTGCATTCTCATTATTTCCTTTTCCTTTATAAACCAGGAAATGAAAGATTAAAGAATTCAGTCTGAGGGGAGCTGAAACCATTGCTGCAATCAATTTTAGCCATATGTTCAACTTTATGTATTTAACCCCCATTTTCCCCTTTTCATTCTCCCTCTTCCATTCTCTAGTATCATCTGTTCCAGCTATGTTTACAGTCTGAAACTGCACAAACACACTCTCTGGAACACAGAATAATTTTGCTAACTTGTTTTCCACTAGAAGATTTAGAGCAATAGAAGACTAAAATCTTACTGCAGTCTCCAGTTATTACAATAATATAATTATGAAGAATACCTGAATCCTTTTATCAAGAATTGCCATCACCTTCATTCACTTGTAAATCACATTTTAACACCTAGAGGTAACATTATGTTCCTTTCCTTTCCTTTCCTTTCCTTTCCTTTCCTTTCCTTTCCTTTCCTTTCCTTTCCTTTCCTTTCCTTTCCTTTCCTTTCCTTTCCTTTCCTTTCCTTTCCTTTCCAATAAAGTGTCCATTTACAAGTTTTATATTTCAGTTTTCTCATTTTTAACACTTGCATACACACAAACAATAATTCAGTGGATGTCTCCCCCTTTTGCTCCCCCTGGTAAAGGAGTTCTCCAGGTTTTAATCCAGTGCATCACAGAAACTATCGGAATTCCAATTTTGATTCTCATAGAAACTGGATAGTGAAACAAGTGTAAGGCAAGTATAAAACACTGGATTTTGACAAAGGCTTTTAAAGTGGTACTTTCTCACCTTTAAAAGCCCCAAAGGAAGGAGAAATGCAACAAACACCTACAATTCACCTGGCAATACCTGGCAGGTAATTGGAATCAGGGCTTCATGGCAGCATGGATTTTGCTTTGAGGGCTATACACACAGTTACAATTCTTCATGCCTCACTGTGGAAAGTATTTGACCTGTGAACTCCAAGTCAATGAAAATTAAAAAAAACTTACGGTTTTTCCTTTTTGGATATCATCTTTAATCAGGTTTGTTTGCATACGGAGTTAAAAGTTGAGCTTAAAACTACACAGTAATATTATAAAATTTCTCTCCAAGGGATGTTTTTATGATTCAATCTGTAGCAGCTCTGAAAATGAAGAGTTCAACTTACAATAAACCTCTCAGAGCTTGAATTTAAAGACCCCACACAATGAAACAAGACCAAAACAGACACCGCATTTTGATGGTTGTCTCCCGCACATTGGATCTGGTTAAAAAAGAAGCTTTTGACTTGCAAACATGTTTTCTCTACCAAATAAAAAACCAGGGGTAGGTCATGTTTAAATTGCTGGGCTTCAGTGCCACAGTGCCCCCTCCACACACCATCCCTCCTGGGCAGTCTCTCTCCCAGGGGACACTGGAGTGTGTGAGGGCAGGCTGGGCTGCAGCAAACACCTTTCAGCTTGGGATGTGCCCAGGATAAAATCAACACACACACCAAAGACCACAAGTAAAAGAAGAGTCTGTGAGAATTTTTACCATGGGATGAGATCTTGCCCATGAAAAGGAAATTCTAGGTCATGTGATGGCCTTGGCTAAAAAGTAGGATCCTACAGATTATTCATGCTTTCTGAGCATCAGCAAAATTCCTCTTTTCTTACTACTTTTCTGAATATTGAACACATAATATCAGTATAATTCAATCTACTTGATCAGTGGAAGTCATTACACAAATATAATAAGAAACTTCAATGTATATAATATATCAATAAAGATATATTAATTTTGCCTTCATTACTTTTAGTCTAAAGGAACACATGCTCCCACTCTGAATTTCTTTGCTGGTCCTTGATCTTCTATTTTCCAAGTGTTCATGTGCTAGAAATTACTTTGCGTGTGCTTTGTTGATGCAGACTTACCAGTCAAAAGTCAATAGTATTTCAGGGTACAAGGAAAGCTTTCCAGCATTCTCCACTGGGCAGAATAAAAACCAACCCTTCTTGAAACTCATCTGCATCCTCTGTTCAACAGCTTCAGCATATTCTTAACAAGAAAGGCGCAATCATGAGGAGGCCAACTTGCCTCCATGAAGTAAATGAACTTTTGATTAATCTGTTGATTAAAGAGGTTGATGTTGGTGAGAATGCTGCTGCTAGAACTGTCTGATTTATTAACCTGAGACAAATGACCTCATGAACATGTCACTGAAAAGATCTGTTCATGTGAAGACTTAGATTTGCATGAATTTATTTTCCATGTGCAATTGATTAGCCAAAGTGAATTAGTTTAAGGGTTTTTGTTTGCATCTGTTCACTTTAAATATTTATTTATTTTCTAATTAAGAGAAGGAAATCCTTTAATCAGTAGTTTTATAAACAACAAGATATCTTTTCTTTTTTCCTACACTTCACATCCATAATTTTGAACTTCATGTCAGTGGCACAGATGAGGCTGGGGAAGAATGGGTCCCAGGAGACTATTTCTCTTTTGAACTTTCCCAGCTTGCCCTTGGCCCAGCCCTTGATGCTTGACAGTGCTCTGTAGTTAAGGATGGGAAATCGGGGTAATGTTAAACCGAAGAATGTCATGTCATGTGGAGCCACCTGAGTTAACACCATGGGAATATCTATGGTTCAGGCTAACACCCCTACATAGGCAGAAGGGCATATTCTGTGGACACAGCCTGGAAGCATAGGCAGATACAAACATGTTTAGGAGATATCTAGGTATCAGCTAAGAAGAAAACCTAACAAGATACATCTTTTTCTTTGGTGTCATCAAAGCAGGGTGAAGGAACAATTATATTGGTAAGCTAGTTTGTGCTGGGGCAGAGTTAATTTTCTTCACAGTAGCTGGTAAAGGACTGTGTTTTGTGTTTGTGATGAAAAGAGTGTTATAAGAGCCAAATATTTTAGCTATTGCTAAGCAGTGCTTACAGAGCCTCAAGGCCTTTTCTGCTTCTCACACCACCCCACAGTGAGCAGGCTGGGGTGCACAAGGTGTTGAGAGGGGACACAGTCAGGGCAGCTGACCCCAACTGACCACAGGGGTATCCCACACCATCAGACATCATGTTCAGCACATGAGCTGGGGGAAGAAGGAAGGGGGACTTCAGGAGTTATGGCACTTGCCTTCACAAGCAGCTGTTACACAGGATGGAGGCCATTTCTTGGGAATGGCTGAACACCTGCCTGCTGATGGCAAGTGCTGAATGACTTCCCTGTGTCAGTTTGCTTGTGTGAGCAGATTTTGTTTTACCCATTAAACTCATCTCAATCCATGAGTTTTCTCAGTTTTACCCTTTTGATTCTTTCCCTGTCTCACTGAAGAGGGTGAATGAGTGACTGTGAGTTAACTCCAGTGGCTTAGATGACACCTGGGGTTAAACCACAATTTTTAAAACATATTTGTCCTGTAAATTCCAAGGAGCAGGGCATTTTGGAAGTACTGTCCAGTAAATATAATGTCTAGCTGTCCAAAGCAAAGACAGGGTTGCACAATGGGCACAGATGGATGTTGGTGGTCAGGGTACTGTCCCTCTGTGCTCAACTCCACTTCTGTAAAACACAAAAGCCACATTGCACCAGATCACTTATGGTAAAGTTCTGCATCTCACTGGAGCTATGTGCAGTTGTAGGGGGGGTTGTGGTGGTTTTCACATTTTCTCTAAATCTCCCATTTTGTTTGGAATGCCAAAGACACTTGTTGGGGTGGATTTGTCTGATTTCCTGTCAAATCAGTGTTTAGTCTCAGAAATGTCTCTTGTTGGCAAGTCACAGAAAGTTACATAGCATAGTTCACTGTAGAGATTTAGCTAATCTGATTTAGCACAAAGCGCTTGCCAAATTTGCAAGCCATTGGACTTCTTGTTAGACAGTGGGTTCCAAGACCTTGTTTTACTTCTGGGGGGCTTAGACTCTTAAAAGGATAAGGAGTTTGTCTTCTCCTGCATTCTGCCTATTGCCTACCATGCAAAAAAAAATGGAAAGGGCTTAATCTCTATTTATTCAGAAGCATCCAAAGCTAAAATTCATTTAGGAAATGGACTTCAGGGATGATATGGATGACAGTTTCCAGAACTTAACTCTGATATCAGTAAACACATGCTAATGAAATCAGCCTACTTCCTTCGTTCAAAAAATTTCAACAGAAAATCAATAAAATAGTCTTCCTATTTCTTCGCTGGAAAAGAAAAGAAGTTAAATTAGGGCACACCGGCAGCAGTGTGAAGAAATGGGGATTCCCTGTCTTGACTTGACATTATTTATTACTTTTGAGTGACCGATGTGAGATAAATAGAAGAATGTAGATGCATACCAAAATAAATAAAAGGTATTAGAGTAACATATTTATGCATGTGCACTAAGCTTTGACCCTTTGTTCTGGCAGTCAGCATTTGGCAAAACCCCCAGTGCACATTTAAGTGGAAATATAAAATAGATGGTTTTGTAACAAAATCTTTGAAGTTGACGTCTTTTATAATAGGTAGAAACTGGAGATATCTGCATGCAGACTTTACCAATTATAACTGATACTGCACTTCCCCTAACTTAATGAGAAATTATTAATCACTTTTGTACAGAGCCTTTAATTAGGTTCTTCTGCATGGATGTGTAAGAAGGCTGGAGCCTGGCATGTGAGAACCTTTTAATGCATAGCTGAGATGCCTTTATTCAGAAAAGAGAGCGTAGCAGCTTACTGCGCCGCTTAAACTGAAAGTGTGTTTATCTTATGAATTATTTGTTTCACAGAGGCAGCTAACAGATTACATGACTGAGTCTCACTTGTGGGGCAGGAATAGAACAGGGACATAAAGGAAGGTAGTTCATGTCTTCAAGAGCTGCCACAACAAAATCAGAGGACGGGACCCAGACAGCGTGGAAAGAAGGTGGAATAGGATCCCAGCAACTTGACATGTGTCAGTCTCCCTAAGAGCTCCTCAGCCCCTGATCCAGAGAAGCATCACACCATCCCTGGCCCTCTGTCTGAAATTCTGTGTGCCAAGATTAAACCTTTCCAACAAAAGACCCTAATGGTGCTACCTGCCTGCTGATGAGAGGACTGGAGAAACCCCTGGGATGGTACACAAAAGCAGTTGCTCAAAACCCATAAATTCCTTTTTACAGACATGCAGTCCTTAGTCATCTAGTCTGTAATCATTCGAACCATTTTTTTTAAAAGTTCCTGTGAATAATTACTGAATATGAAAAATCCATCTGGTCACAGCCTTAGATTTCATTAGAGCCCAAAAGTGGGCTTAACAGTGATTAGACACTTTACTTTTAATTTCGGTATCCAAGCGTGCCTCATGCTTCTTAAATTGATTTTTCATCTACTTGTGATGTTATTTCCTATTTCTGACTTTGTAGCTACTTTGGTCATTTGCCCTGTCAAATTTCATTCTCCTGTTTTTGCCCACTCTGGTTTCAGCATAGAGGGATTTCTCATCACCTTTGGGTGAATCTCACCTCTAGGTACCCTTACGGGGCTCTGTGTCAGTGGAAATTTTCCAGGAATGTATAGAAGAGCTGGGCCTTCAAATTTTGTGCTGATCTGTTCTGATTGTATTTGCTTGTTGTTAGGATCATATAATGTGATTGACTTTAAGGGACACTTCACCAAGCATGTTTGGGAGAACTGTTATACTAATAGGCAACTCTCTTTTAACCACCTCTATTTCTCTCTAGACAGAAATTTTTAATGAAATCAATTATTTTTCTGTCTCAGTAACAGGCAAAAGAAATTTTATCTTTCTATTCTTCTGGTTGCTTTCTACTTTACATGGGAGGAGAAGGAGAACATCTCTCTCTCCCTTCTCTTAATGTCAAGAGGGCTTTTGAGAGGAAGGAAATAGAAAAAGAAAAAAAACAAACAATAAATAAAAACATGGACTCAGTAATGGAGAAACATCTAATTGTTCAACTGACAGAAAGAAAGCTCAGTGGAAGAGGAAAATGTGGATTGCTGTGTTGATATGGCTGTAAAATGTGCAGTCCTAGAAACTAAAAATTCTTCTCATGTGCAAAGGTTGATAAAATGAAAATAAATTATCCTTGCACCAAAACATTTATTTCAATCTTTTTATTTTCTTGCTCTTGCCTTTGATGTTGTCTGTATTTTAATAGTAATTTGCCTAGGGTTTTGGCTTATTTCCTGGGTTCAATCCAAATCCTATTGGGCACGCTTAAAGAATATCACTAATCTGCAGCCAG
>WAAG01015866.1:2971-27472 GCA_013390105.1 Tichodroma muraria | reverse complement strand
CAGGCAACAGTTACCTGTGCACTTACTTTATTCCTTTTGATAAGCATAAATATCTAATGCCATTTTCCCTTGGATATCCAGGACATTTTCTTGAGTCTACAAGATAACACACAAGGCTCAGAGGAGGCCTGACCTGCACTGGCAGCCAAAGCCCAAGCAAGCATATCTGTCATTCCAAATGCATCCCAAGGATTGCCCATAGGTATATCAAATGGCACAAAATATCTGTGTGTGGACAACTGAACCGTGTCCCAAAAATCTGACTGAAAGGGTCTGAATTGTTCTTTTACTCCTTTATGTATAGATACCTACACGTGGATAGTCAGTGCAGTTTGCCTTATACCCAAATAATGGCTGGTTTTCTCACCAGTTCTAGAAAACTTTACCAGTGCTAACTCAACCTCCTATTTAACTGGATTATCACATTAGTCACAGTGCACATATGTGCCACTGACAGGCATGATTTTGCTTTATTTTCTTACTGCCCCTGGTTTCTTCTCACACTGCACATGACCTGTGTCAATTCACTGTTGTAGATGCTTCTCTAGGATTTTTATTACACACATATACTTCAACTTAGTCACAGTCTGACCCGGTTACTGTTCTTTTGGTGAAGGTTTGAAGTGAGATAATTTAAACTGATAAGAATGTAAGCAGGGAATCCATGGGAATTTTTGAAGTAAATAGAGATATGTGAGGGATTAAGGACTGTTAGACAAAGACAAATCAGAAGGTTGAGCAAATGTCAGCTCAGTTCCTCTCTCCCTTCTTTATCCCCAAGGATGGCAGGGAGCTTTTGCAGCTTTCCAGACATATGTCCTCTGGGCTTCTCCAAATGCGTTGTTTGTTTAACATTCTCTGGGGATCAGGGAGTGCATGGGACAATGCACGGTCTAATAGAGGCCTCCTCTCTTCTCCTACCAAGCAATTAATGAATTTCTACTCTGGGCACTTCTCAGCCACAAATGAGCTTTCTTGCTGAATCATCATCATCATAATGTCCTTGTTTTTCTTTGCATTCTCTGGCATTTGGCATCTCAGCATTAATTACTCTACAAGACCTGATCCAATGCTACTAATATCTAAGGACTTCCCTGTGTGGAGCTTGTTTCTGCTGATTTCCGCCCATAAAAATTTCATAAAAATGAGTCTTATTTCTGTTCTGGCAATTACCTCTGCCCAGTCACACTTCCTCTGGAGTTTGTCTGCTTCCCATACATGGCTGAAGACAGTGAATGATAATAGGAGTTCCACTGTAAAATACCCTCAAGCACAGAGCACAGAAAATTCCATTATTAACCGTACAGGGAAAAATCTTGTGAATATCTCTAAAGAACAGCAATGAAAGAAGACAAAACCCACTGCTCCAGGAACTTTAACTGTCTAGTATGAAAAGCAGTGGGGTGAATCCATTGCAATGCAGGAGTGGCACCCATAGAACTAGAATTACAAAGGAAGGAAAACGGTGCTAAAGCTGTCTTTTGTGGAGATGGCTTTCTGCAAACATGCTGGGCACATTTATGTGAAAGGTTATTCTGTGATCATGATCAGAATGATTTCAGATGTTAAGGGGAGGAAAATAACCTATCCTAAATTAGAAATAGAAGAGATGAGTCATACAGGGGGACTGCTGTGCAGTACTGCCAGATAATTCACAGTGGCCCAGCACAAGCCTGGAATAGCAGCAGAAGCACCAATGTAGTAGGTGTCAGGACAACAGCTGCTTGCTGCTGCAGGAAGAGTTGTGCCGGCTGCTGCTCCAACAAAAAGCTTTGTCTCTATCCCTTGTGCAGGAAGGGCAGACACACGGAGGCACAGACCTATCGCTCGTTCAAGATTGCCCACCTAAATCAGGAATCGTTTGCTTTTAGTAGAAGGGTTAGCTTTAAAAACTTGTCTGTAGCAGAGGTAAGAAATGTTTAGCTAGAAACTGAAAGGCAAACTCAGTAGGTATCGGAACCACAGCTTTTTAATGTTGCAGTCAGCAACTGCATCACATCTTAATGCATGTACATTGGAGAAGAGTTAATTGTCTACTTGCTTAACACAAGCAGAATTAAGGAAGGCTTAAGCAACTCTGTTAGAAAAAGGGCCTCCTAAACCATCTGTATTTGGTATCAAACTTGGATTGTTGTCTTTATCTGGCAATTGTGAAAAATTTATAATTTATAAACATTATACAAATAATTCCATTTGCCTTGTTCTTTTCTTCTCTAGACATTCAAAAACAAGCAAGATTTTTTTAGTTAATCTATGGTATTTTGATTTTAAACAGAAGAGAGGAAAGATGTTTACAGTTGCCTTAGGAGATTGTGGTGGAAACTTCTGATGCAACAGACAGTATGTAGGGCACCCCATCCTAAACATTTCTGTGTCCTCAATCCTCAATGTCCTTGATTCACTAGAAAACATCTCCTGATTAAAAAAAAAAAAAAAAAAAGTTTTCATTAATCTTAGCATTGCAAAGTCCAGACTTAAGAGCCATCAGTGAATCTGGATTTGCATCCTGGCCAGATTCAGATATTCCTAGGAAGGCTTTGGGAAAGCAAATTTTGCTGTGACGGAGATGTGTGTCAGGGACAAAGTCTGAATAGTCATCAGAAAGCAACATTGAATGAGAGTGAGCTTGTATGACACTTGTTAGTACGTCTAGATTTTAAGAATGTTTTAGGGTAGGTAGGGGTCATCTGTGAGGGGGCTGAGCAAAAAACAGTTTAGTTTTTCTAGAAGGCACAAGGTATAACATAATCTGTTTTAATTTCATGTTTACCAAATTTTAGGGCAACATGGCTTACAGCCACGTAGGAAGGAATGCTCCCATAACCTGACTAGCCTATCTATTACAGTGGAAATTCTGAGCTAAAAGACACTAGCAGAGACAACCACTGTTAATTTTCACGTCGGGTAAAAAGAAGAGTGTGGAGTTGGGGACAGGCTAGAAACAGTTCTGAATTTCCAGTTTATGGCTATTTTAAAAATACTCCTACTTTGAAGGTAAGGATCCACATCCAGTTTTGTCCCGCAGATAATGACCTCAACCAGGTTACTAAACAAAGAGGGTTTTGGCAGATAAACGACAGATAAATTTTCATCCATTAATGTTGATAATGGCTGACATTACTGCTTAGAGTCAACACCCTTCTTCCCCAGTTCTGTGAAGGACTGACAGGACATGGGGACTGGTAGGGTTTAATATCTGTGCGTCTCCTGTGGGTGGCTGTAACCACATCCATTGAAGAGGGCTATGCTGTGGGCTCAGAGGCCTTTCAAGAATGTATGGTGGTGTATATTTTGGAAATGCCTCTGAAATATGGTCACTTAAAGTGATTTTTTTTTGTTGTAGTGAGCTCAGCGAAGGAGCAGCTGCTTTAGAGTCTCCTTGCATTCCCTCCTCCCATACCCAGCTCAGGCTGCTTTGCCTTCTGAGAAACCGGAGAAGGGCTTTGGTGGAGCAAAAGAGGGCAAGAGGAGAGAAGGAAAAACGTTAATAATTCTACACAGACAGTCTATGGGCGATGTTGAGGAAAGAGAGTGATCTCAGCTGGGCTTCCCCTCAGTGCGTCATGCTTTTCAGCTCTTTTCATGCAAACTTCTCCCCCCACCCCGTCCCCCATCCCCATCCTGCCATTCTTCAGCCCCCCTGTCTCTTTTTCCCTTTCTCTCTCTTTTTTTTTCCTCCCTCCACCTCTCCACACATTTCTATCTTTTGTTTTTATTTCCCCCCCTGCTGTTTTCCTTGATAGAAATCTCACTCATGCATTTCCCTTCCGGATTTCTATTGGGTTATTTTGTCCTCTTTCACTCTGTGCCTTGGTCCCCTTTTCTTTCTCTGCCTCTTGTCCCAGAGTAAAACAGCCGCCTCCCCGCTGGGTCAGGATGACAGTGCCGTTAGCTTTCCCAGTGCCAGCCCTTCCCACATCTGTGCAGCTTTTGTCCCCGGGCAGAGGGGGATTTGGAATGGTCGGTTGGCAGCGCCCGGGAGACTGATATAAAAATGAGGTCCAAAAAAGAGGGGAAAGGGAATTAGGAGGAGGGCGTGAGATGGTTTAAGAGAAGCACGAGTGAAAATAAAGAAGGAAAGGGCACAGCTCAGGCTGTGAGTTGGGACATTCCGGCTTCAAAGATAGGCCAGAGAGAATGAAATTAAAGAATCCTGGTACCACGTTGTGCAGCTAATTATTAAGCCCAGTATCTGGCCCTAATATACGACTCGGATGGAGTCAGGGCTCTCCCATGAATTGCTTCACTTGGGGCAGTGCCCAGGAGAGCACCCTTCGCACTCAGGTGGGGTGTGCTTGTCATCTCTTAAGGTCTGTACTCACTGACTGCCCTCACAGTCCTCAGCACTGAGCTCCTCCGTCCTAACCCTGCTATTTCTTCCTGCTTCACAGAAGTTTTCCTTTACCCTTGGCTTCTCTCCAGACCCACTCTGCCTCAGCTTTCTTCTCCCTCTCAGGTCATATTCTTCTAACTACTCTGTTTTACTACCTTAGTATTTAACAGCTTCTTCTGCATACCTGAACAAGTACCTCATGTCCCATAAAGCCAGACCTGTCACCCAGTTCCACCTTGGCAGTACAACCTTCCTTGCTCCAAGCATGAGCAGAAGTAATAGGTGGCAGTGTCTTCTCTAACACACTGAAAGCTATTCCTGCTTACCTATCACTGGGATGTGACATTGCAGGAAGCTCTGGGGAATTACCTTTATTTTTGAGAGAACGCAATTTTCTCCTAGGAAATGTAAAGGACTCCTTTTCTTCATATGTATTTCTTTAACTGTCTTTGTAGTTTCTCAGGCATTTTTTCCTCTCAACAAGAGGCTCTGCTTATCCCCTTTTATCTTTCTTCATGATCCTGGGAGCTCAGGGGTAGCTGATTCTTCTTTTTGATAGGCAGGAGTGAACACACAACTGCCAAGTGTGGAGATGAGGATGCGTGGTGGTAGAGTCAGGGTGCATTAAATAATTGACAGTGGCTACTGAGCTTGGAGAACTGTCATGACAAGTATGCAGTGGTACACAATGCCCTGTGCACTGAGGACTAAGCACCACCCTTTCTCATGATGACAGAAGATGAAGTGAAGGAGGTGCCTGCAGCTTCAGGAGCCCCAGAGATATTCTGTGTGTACATTGTAAAAGCAGTGAGGTAAAGACAGGCTGCTCTGATCCCTTCCGACACACACTCAGAGTGAGAGGAGTGTGGAGAGATTGTGTGTAGGCCTTTGTAAGCAAGTAGTGTGAAATTCCTCAGTTTCAGGTGAGATTTGTTGTAAGCTCTTGAGGACTCTTGAATTTCAAAGTCACAGTGTGCTGGAGAGAAATATTCATGTGCAGGAAGGAAAAGTCTTGTAAAGTTTCCCTGTTCCCCTTGCTAACTGCCCTATACCACCTAGCACTGGACTCCAGAGCAGTGGAGAGGAGAATAATATGACAGACTGCAAAGGAAAAACTCTTTTTTTTCAAATGATATCCAGATCCTGGTCTTTCCATATCACTGTAATTCAGAGATGGAATTTGCTGCTATAAATAGCTGCCTGTAGTGAATATCAAGGAGAAAAGGACATTAACATAAATGTATTATTTTTTTTCCCACTTAACAAAAATCTTTTCTGTTGTTCTTAATCTTACTTTCCTGATTATTGCTAACCAGTAGAGTACAGGATTTGCATATCAATATAAAGACCGCTGGGAATATTCCACCCTGATCTACATTTTGTATAACACTATTAAATGGAGTAGCACAGGGACGTCATTCAGGATGGAATTTGGCTAATTTCAACTTCCTAATGACATTTTCCCTCTAATACCAACAATAGATTTTAACTTGTACTATATCAGAGTTTCCAGTATATCAGCATTTTCAATGTACTGTACTTATGTGAACCACTTAATTGAGCAAGGTGAAGAGTGAGAAAATAAACTCCATGAATATTCATTCCCAGTATAATTTAGAGGCTGTTACTCCCTGTTGCTGACACTCCAGCAGTGACTGTGTATGCAGAATTTTATTAGTGCAAGGGCCCACACAAGCAAATATTACATTGAAGTTTGATATATTTGTGAAGGTTGAGCTTTCACTTGGCTTCTTTTACATATTTTTACTGGGAATCTTCTCCTGGAAGACTTATATTTTAGTCTTGCAGACCAGTGCTATATGATATACTTGACTATCTTTTGCAGGTCCATCTGAATTACTGGACATGACAGACAGTGAAACGTAAGTAAAACCCACTCTGTCCCTCACATTATGTGTGTTAAACTGGCAGACTCCTCTGGATTTTCAAGTGCAAACTGTTAATTAGGAAAAAGCTTGTAAAATGACACAGCTCTTCAAAAACAAACAAACAAACAAACAGAAGACCCGCTAAAAACCACACATCAACCACCTCATATGTGGCCCTCTTGCCTAACACAAACATTTCTTGGATTCGCAGAGGGCTTTCTCCCTATTGCTTCCCATGCTTCCTTAATCTTTCTAGAGGAATAGAAGCCCTCCTTGTATTTTGATGTTTCTGGCCTCTAGCTACTAAGAGACCAACCTGAAGACAAAATTCCAGAAGTCAGGAAATTACTTCTCTTTCTCTACATCTTTTTTTTCCAGTCCCTTCTTGATTCATCCAGGGTTCTCTGCCTTAGCTCTCCCAAGTGGCCAGGACTTGTGTAGTTGAGGGTTTCCATCAAGTAGTTAAAACATCAATCAGCCCTGTTCTTATGTAAAAAACCACAACCCAACCCAAACAAATTACTTTCCTTTCCAATTCCCATTTTTTTTACACCTTGTATAATCAAAGTTTCACAAATGTATGTAAGGAAAGCTTACGGAAAATATGTGTAAAACATGAAACAAAAGCAGTCTTTCTCATAGGGATCAAGGCTACCATTTCTCATCCCACAGTGCCCTCCTCTGCTGACAAAGAACACCTATTGCACAAGGTGCATGAGTGAAGTCCTGAGTTTCTTTTCATCCAGGAGTGTAGCACAACCACATGAAGTGTCAGTGAGCATTCCCTTTACAGAGGTTCCTCTAACTCTTGGAATGGGAAGGTTCAAGCTGTAACTGGCAGTATGAATTTGTCCTTTGGTCCTCAGGGGAAATAGCATAGTATCCTAATTTGATTCTAGCTCTCATGCAGCAAGGGCATATTTATTACAAGGTTGCCTCTTAATATTTCAACTTCCCCTGTCATTGATGGGGGCTGAGATTCCTTTATGCACTCTGTGTAGGTAGGTGCAAGATTTGTCCTGCTACGTGTGTTTCTTGTCATTTGTTACTTCACAGGTTATGTAATGGCCCTACTTGTTGGATACTGATGTTAAGGACTCCTTTTCAACCCACTCAAAGCATACTTTCCTCTTCCTCCTAGGCAAATCTAGGTAGATTCCTTTACTCTCAGTAAAGAGTTAGTTTCAGACTTCTGTCAGACTTATCTCCAGTCTGAGTGAGAAGCTTTGCAGCAAATATGCTCCCACTACACAGTCTTCTCTTCTGAAAAGCATGTGTTTAATCTTCCCCAGTGGCTCAGCAGCCCAGTAGTGGAAAACACATGCAAGTTCTTGCTCTCATACATCCAAGAGAGCAGGGTATCAGAAATGAGGCGGCAAGTTCACCAGTCATAGCTTTGATGGGTAGGATTTTTCTAGGATGACTCCAAGAATGAGGTTGAGGGAAGAAATTGCAGGAAGAAACAAATCCTGTTGCTGTTTCTCCTGTTGTGAAATGAGAAGGTTGCCTTTGCAGCAGTTAACAGAGCTGGTGGTTGGATGGGAATGTGACATTCAGTCCTCTAAATACGTAAAATCCGTGCATGTTTCTTTCCCATCCCTCAGAAGTTCGTCTGCTATTTGTGCATTGCAGGCTTTCCTACTGAGTCAAAGGATGTAGATGCTAAGGGAGAGAGTGCACAAGCCTACCCCTGCCAGCAAGAGGGAACCTCGCAGAAATGCAGCATCCTTCTGTGTCTATCCTCTGCACCTCATGCTTCGTAAATGTACATTGGTGTGATGTGTCTCACTGCTGGTTTCTGTACTTTGGTCTAGGGGTGAGACAGCATTACATAAGGCAGCCTGCCAGCGCCACCGCGCCGTCTGCCAGCTCCTGGTGGATGCGGGAGCCTCTCTGAGAAAGACAGACTCCAAGGTAACGAGCTCCATCAACCACTTAGGGACTCCTGCAGCCGGGCGGGACCGATCAGCGTCCCTCCCTGCTGTTTGCATGACTGGGGCTTCCTCGTGCGTGCCCAGGGCAGCTCCTGTTGAGAAAGCTATTTTTATAGAGAAAGCTGTATTGATTTAAACAAGTACAAGAGACTTCAGTTGAGTCCCCAACATGGGTCATTGTCACCATAGTGAGAGCCTGGCCTCGAACTATTCTGTGAGCTGGGTGTGAATGAGACATCTCCATGGCACAGCAGTATCCTCCTCCTGTGTGGTCAAAAGAGAGGCCTGTGGGCAAGGACCACCTGCAGGAGCCTTGGTTTCTGATTGCACAGCATCTGTGAGGTTTGATTATCATGGCTGACTTGCTTTGTGAGGGTGGCTATTTTCTTTTGCCCTGGCTTGCCCCTGTGCTCACTGGTGCAACACTAACCACAGCACTGTCTTGGTGTAAGTTTGACTGAGAAAGAAACCTGGGAAAAATTAAATCCAAGGAATATTCTGTCATTACAACAATCTGATTGCTTAGAAACATAGTCCAGAAGCTGCCTCTCTGGAGTTTCTGAGCATCAGCACCCTGTGGTCAGCAGCTGAGAGTGAATTGGTTCTCTGGACTCCAGAGTCAGAAGCACCTTTGCTGCAGCCAGGCAGTCAAAACCAATTCGTACCTTCTTGGGCTCTATGGGGTAGTCTATAAATGGAAAAGAGATCACCTATGATTCTATAATCTCCTGACCAGATGACAGAATTGTACGTTGCAAAAAGCTTTCTGAAACAGATGAAATCCAGACAAGTGGCTTCTGACTTGTCAATTGTCTTCTGCCTAGAAACTATCTGTTGCTCTAAACATGTTAGCACAAGACTTTCTCTTCCTGTTTTTTATTACAGGGTAAGACCCCTCGTGACAGGGCTCAGCAAGCTGGTGATCCAGATCTGGCCTCCTACCTGGAGAGTCGACAAAACTATCAAATGGTTTCCCACGAGGATCTAGAGACAGCAGTCTGATGTCTGAAAATGTCCAAGAGGATCCCTGGCAATCTCGAGACTGCACCTGAGGCACTCAGGCATCGTGTGAGGAAGAAACTGATGGAATCTATGTGTCTCTCACTCTCGACAAAATACCTGAGGACATGCCACCAGTTTCTAAGGGTTACTGAGTCTTGCTGCGGAACGGTTACGTTCCATATGTTAGCCCATGATGGATGAGGTGGGACACTCAAAGGTCTGTGGAATCCATAGGCCACAATTTACCTTTATTGCTTCCAGCAAGTAGCATGAACTTCTCCCATGTTCATCTGTACAATTTATTAAAAAAAAAAAAAAAGGGGAAGAGTAAAGAGGGTGTGGGGGAACAAAATCCAAACTAACTGGTACATTAAGCCACCCAACCAGGCTCTCCTCCATCCTTACAGTTTCCTGAATTCCTTTTATTCTCCTGTTCCCCTCACTTCTCATCAGTTAAATATTACCTGTTACCTCTGTGTTGTCTTCACAAATGGTCGGGCAGTAGCAAAATATTTGAGGAGCTCTGGATGCCCTTGAGAAATATCCAGTGTTTTTACCAGCTACATTCCCTCCCTTGCCATCCTCTCAGAAGCTGTGTTGTCAGTACCCAGCCACCATGGAGTTCCCTTGCTTTTGGAGAGGATGCTGCTCATTGCCTGGTTTCCCAGGGTGTGGGGCATGGTTAGATTTACAGCAGTGACAAAACCCAGCCTCATCACTGCTTGGCATGTGGTTATGGTATCCTCACAAGACAGGCATTTATATGGAAAGGAGTTATATGGGATACTCTATGCTGAATGCCAGAGCAGAAAGTCACCAAGAAGGTTGCTCATATCACTTTTGTGCGTGTAATGGCTGACTCAGTTCTTCTCAGGTTGCAGGCCTGCCTAGAAGTTAATAGCTGAAAAGATAAGTTCTGAGAAGATAAATTGATATCTGAAAAGATAGTTCTTTACTTCTGAAAACATGGGTTTTACACTGGGGAGAAATTTGTGCAAAACTGAGGGAATTCTGAAGGACTGACTGACAGACCTAGTCCCCTTTGCAGCACAGCCAGAGCAAGGAAGGAGACCTGGAACATGAGCAGCCAGCCTGGGCTTGCTGCTGCCAACAAACAAATGGGGACTGGCCTGATCGCATTGGGAATGGGAAAACCTTCTTTGACTGGACCTGTAAACTACCTGATTTTTCAGGGGAACAAAGTTTTGGGGAGTCTGTCCCTGGAGAAGGACAAGCAGCAGCTCTTCGCCTTGTTACCCACACTGGTTTGAAATGTAAAGCTCAGCTGCTGTAAAGGCCAGCTGTGTCTTCTGTACTCATCTGTTCTCTGTCTTATAACCATAAAAGAAGAAAAAGCAAACAAAGGCATAAAAAAGAGTTCCACCTTTGGGTTTCCAATTGCTACAGTTATCTCAGCTGACAGAATAGCAGAGCTTCCACTTCTACTTTGTCAGACCAGTGCCCATGAAGACACTCATGGCTGACTTTTGGCATAACTCTTGCAATATATTTTTGGATTTTGATTTGTTGTTTGATTCGAAAGATCCACCAGTGCTTGTTTTCACATGTCTTGCTAGGGGTAACTCTCTGATAGATGGTGATCTTCGAGGTTACATACACTTGGAAACCATGAAAATAACTCAGGTCATTATCCAGATAAGTTTTTCTTCTTTGGTAGAAGTGGAGGAAATCAAATGAATGCTTTTTTTTTTTCTTTTCTTACTTTCTTTCTTTATTTTTTTTTAACCACGAGCGATTGTTGTGGTAGGGAGGGGGGAGCTGAAAAATATATTCTAATTTTTTTTCCTCTTTTCAAAAGTTCACTTGATAAGGGAAAAATATTTCTTTAGTATTTCTTCCTCTGGAAGGAAACTACATATATTTGTAATCTATAGATCAATCAATGGCGACATGAAATGTATTTTATCTTATTTTCTGTCTTTGCCTTTCTCATTTAAAAAATAAAATATGAAAGCCAAATTACTTCCCTTGATAATTATCCAGGGGCTTGTGAAGAAAATAAATGAGTGTATATATATCAGAACAGAATTTAGCAACAGTTAAAATAAAAGAATCAGAATATAGTTTTGGTGTATGTGATATTTCCACAAGGAAAGATCCTCACACTGTGGTTTCATGGTAGGCCTTGCATCATTTTCCAGTTGTGAGAGAAGACATTACTGTAATATTTCTACACATTTGATGAAAATAAGGATTAGGTTACCATCACTTTAATCGTTTGGTTTGCTTTGCTGATCTGACAAATGGAGGAAGTTTCAATAGCACAGGAGCTCGGCTCTGTCCTGTGTTGAGGCCAAGCTGAGTACAGTCACTGAGCCTGTGACAGCTCCCTGATCCTTTAGTCCCATGAAGCAGGTGGAGGAGTAAAGGCTTGCTTTAATCACAGGTAGTCTCCAGAGGCCAGATGTGGATTATGATAAGGAAGCTGCTTCTGGTCCCTCTGTCCCCAGTTACCCTCCCCTTGTCAGCTCATCCCTGGTACCCGGGAGGTACCTGCAGCTGTGGCTGGCTCTGGAGCAGCTTGTCAGGATGGGCAGACTTCCTGAGCAATTTTGTGCCATTCGGACTGCTCAGAGGAACTCAGAGCACATGAGAGAGTGTGGCTTGCCTTCTTCACCAAAAGCTGGAGTATGATGATGTGATCAAAGTGAGCCTATTGTGTCTCTGGGAAGCTGCCCATGCTGTGTGCTCAGTAGGAGACGGCTACTGTATGATAAAAACAGGCTCCAGCACTGGAGGTAGGACAGGAACTGGCTGGATGTAGTTCCTTTAACGTTCAAGGTGTCCCAAAGTGCTGCACACGCGATGCACTAGATACTGGTGATGTTTTGTATCCGTAGGTAACAGAGCACATCTGTTGTTCTCTACAACGGCTCATGCATGGCAAGGAATACCAGGAGCTGGTTCACTGAGGGCGGTTTGAGACCAGGATGTTGCGGGACTATTCCTTACCCCATTCAAGTGTGATGGAATTACCAGAAGCAGGCAGACTCTGCAGCAGTTGAAGGTGACACATTTGTATTGAATCTCTGGAGTGCTTGGGGTCTAGACTAACACAGTACAACTGTGCCTGCACTGGGCAGGGCCCGAATTCCAGTGTGCAGCTGGGAGTCCACTTAAATTACACGTAAAGCATTTCAATTTACTAAAAGCATCTGTTCGGTGGCTGTGGCTGTTATTGTGTGTATATTACTATATACATGTGTATTTATAAATATTAGTATGCATGTATATAGGTGCACACATACATATATGCAAGTACACTTGAAATTGTGCTGTTCGAATGACAAAGTTCCTAGGGATGCTCAGCTACTGAAATTGCTGGACTGACAAAGTGTCATTTTCCATATTAATTTGTTATTAAAAGGAACCTTTCTCAGTAGAAACTGAGGAGCTTCTGAATTGTTTCATTGTACTGGTTTTGCTATCTCATTTTGGAGTTAAATGGAGGGAAAGAAAGTATTTATAATGTTGATAAAATAAACATAATTTTGTAATTTAATAGCATCAGTTACTCTTATTATTTCATGTTTCAATGCTAGAAGTATCTTTTATGTGTTATTCAAGGCATGATGATGTCATATATTTTTCACTTATTATAGTGTAGAATGGCAATGGACAGGGACACCTTGCACTAGACAAGGCTGCTCAGTGCTCCATCTAAGCTGACCCTGAACACTTCCAGGTGTGGGTCATCCACAAATTCTCTGGGCATCCCTCAATACTGTGAGATGTGAGGCTGAGATTTTGCTTATGTAAAACGGGAATTCAAGGCAAATTTTGCCTGTTACAAAACAGGTGTCAGACTCCAGTGGCTCTTTCACCATTTCATGTGATGGCTTGTTTATCTGTGTTTTAGCACTTTAGGATTTCTGTAGGTGTTTTTACTGAGACCTGTCACTCTTGCTTTTCCCCAGAAGCAGTAGAATTGCTCAGTCCCAATTCATGGTGCTGTAGCCTGGATTCAGTTTACATGAGATGTCCCCTGCTACATGAGGACTGTCATACAGAAGAACCATAGACAAAGAAAATAGTACAAAATCGATGGTTTGTTACCACTGATCTCCCCAGGTGTATTTGCTGAGCTGGTACTGTTGTGTAAGAATAGATGGGGCAGATAGTTTTTCTGATGGTGTGGCTGTGGGAGGTTTCTTGCAGTAATATTTCATGGCCTCTTTGGCTCATTTTTGTCTTTGCTGTGACAGTGAAATGCATGGTAGTGAAAGTTTCTAACACAAATTCATCTAGAAGGTGGCAATTTTCCATTCAGCCATCCCAGATACCTTCTGTGGGACATGCTTATGTGTTGACCCTTTTGGGATGACAAAAGCATGTTGACATGATCTGTCTTTGAGGTATGAAATGGGCAAGATACATTGGTAGCCTCAAGTTTTCTTGGGGATTTCAAGGTACTGAAGAAATGTATGGGCATGCTGGAAATTTGAATGCCTTGAAAAAACCCCAAGGAAATTTTGTTCTTGCACTGTATGTACTACAAGAAAAAAACAATTCCTTGTGCTGATCCATTCGAGGTGTCATTTTCCTTCTCCCACTTTTCACTCCTTTTGCAACAAAATAACATCCATAGAGAATTTTATAAGACTTGTTTTTAAGCTTGCTAAAACTAACATTTTGACATCCTTTTTACCTATTCATGAGATATTGTTTCCTCTCTTTATTTTCCTCACTGAATCTGAGCCAAAGTGACACTGGGTTATTAACTTTCCATAATTAGTCTAAAGCATCAAATGTGAGTATATTTGGATATTTCAGCAGTCCTGAAAACAACTTATATTCCTGTGCCTTTCTGGATGCATAGGACACAGTATTAGACTGCTCACTGTGGTACTCATCTTCTCATTTTGCTTTCTTAACAACTATTTTTCTTAGCTATGTATTGCTACAGCCTTAAATTCCATGATCTGCCTGCCAAAATCTGTTGATTTCGGCAGCAACTCAGAAGTGTGCTGCAAGTCACTCCAGGTGACCATAGCAAGTGACCATAGCTGTTTTTACTGCACGTTCTGCCATGGCACTGGGCTTCTCTGGAGTGCCTGCCCGAGACCCCCTGCAGGTACCAGAGCTCAGGGGCTTCCCTTCCCCTGCGTGTTCCCAGCACCATTGCCCGTGGCGGTGCCCACAGAGAGTGGTGTTCTCTCATCCCCTGTGCATGTGCACTGGAGCAGCACCCCCTAGCTTGGCCAAGGAATTTCCTGGCCCACGTATGGTGCCATTTGTGCAAAAGGGGAAAATTCCCTCCCCTGGGCCTTGAGCACACCAGTAAATTCATTATATTTGACTTCAGTGATTAGGCAGGCTTAGAGCTGAATGACCTTACTGTATTCAGCCATCAGAGTGCATCTTGTCTCCTGCCTTATTTATAAGGTGCCACATTCCAGTTTCAGCTGCAGTTTCTTGTTCCCCTGATTTAAAAAAAAAAAAAACAAAACCCAAACCAAAAAGAACCCAAATCAAAACCCCCCCAAAAGACAAAAACCCAATCCATCCTATGCAGTACATGCATCTAGTTACCCAGAGAGTGGGGAAGACAGGCAGATCATTTTAAAATCCCCTCATTCTGATGTAGCACATCATGACTTCTAAAGTCTAAGCAGAGGGATGCCTTGCAACAAAAAAATTTGTTTCAATATTAACACATCTATGTTTCAAGAAATAATTTGTTGCTAAGTCCTGTTAAAACAGTCAGCTTATGCTCTTAGACCTCCTATGTGTCAGAGATTTGGGGAATCTAAGGAGGCAGTAATTCTCTTGACAGGCACATAAAGGTAGGTGAATGCCCAAAACAGGTAGGTGAATGCCCAAAAAAGCGAAAAACCTGCTTTCTTCAAAAATTTGTTTCTATTTTACTGTCCTCATCCACTAGAATCGGAACCCTGATTTGGGAATGCTATTCCAGAGTTCACCAATATTTTAACAGCCTCAGCATTCGTATGCAAAGTATACAGAAGCTGTAGCATTTTGAAATGCAAAAAATAAAGCACTACTTCTTTGAGCAATATAATACAACATATTTAATTGCCTCATCTCTTGCCAGCCTCCTTTTGCTGGTGAAGTGCCACACCTGGCTCTTCAATTAGTCCCTGTCTGGGAGGCTGCTTGATGTGCAACCCAGCACTTAGTGAAGTGTGCCCTGTGGCAATCCAATGTCAAAGTGCTGCTGCAATTACCTAACTACTAGTGCATGAACCACATGCAATTCTTCTCGTAGTGTTGCGCTTCATTTTAATGAGAAAAATGGTCTTCTGATTCCAGCTACCTTAGTGACCTTCGGTTTCCATTCTTTTCCTCAACCTGTGGTCAAGAAGTGGTAGAAGGTAAGCTTTATTCCTACAGAATCCAAATCCTAAACTGTCTAGGAACTGTGAAAATCAGGTTTGTAGGTATGGAGAAGAAGTTCAAGGAGCTCTCGAGTCTGATGCAGCAGACATGAGTGATTTCTACTTGGCTAATTAGGCTTTAATAAGCAGTCCCAGTTTTCAAGGGCTGCTTTTCCTATGTGACATTCACATAAAAAATGAAAGATGACAAAATTAGAAAAACAAAGTTAAGCTGGCCCCTGGGAATGGAGAATTCTATAGAATAGCCTCCACACGCATTGTTTTTTTCTAGATAGGAAGTTGCAATGCCACTTCTTGAATAACACTGTAATGAGCAATTATGTATCATAATTGGATATATCTGAATGTAATAGTGAGGTGGGTGCTCACTGTGTCCAATATTTATGCCACCCAGATGTAGAGGTAATCCTGCTCCTGTAGAGATCACCACACAGTCTGGAGGGGGACACCCTTCTGTTTGCAAAGCTTGAGGCTTCGTGAAGTGAGACATGAGCCCTAAGGTGTGCAAGGACACCCCTCCCTGCTCCTTAGCCATGCTGGAGGTTTTCCTTCCAAATGAATGGAGGCAATGCCTGGTAAGGATAAATGTTTGCTGTAGGTCACAAAGTGAGTAGTCTTTCCTCTCCTGTCCCCTGCTTCAGCCCTTTTCCAGGACCATTTTTTTCCCCTTCATCAGAATGGGAAGTCTGTTGATGTGCCTGTTTTAGTAGAAGATGGGTGCAGCTGTGGTTGTTGTCCGTGGTCTTGCTACTGTTGTAATAGTCACCTTATCTGCATAGCATAGTGGAGGAGTACGTTTATGCCAAAGCTAAGGAAAAAAAGTGACCTTGCTGGCAGCTAATGACAGGAAGGAAATAGAACATAATATTATTTAAATTCCATTTTAAATGTTCTTCAATGCTCTTTGCTTTTCTTTCCTTTCCCCTCCCTTTTAGAGTTTCTGTACTAAAGTCTTCAATCTTTCATCACCTCTTCTTTCCTTAGTTCTTTCTACCTTCATTTCTTTGACTGGAAAGGCTAAAATCCTGCTCATGTGTTCACCCTTGGGACACTTTGGCTTGACCAGTCACAGATGGTTGGATCTCCTCTGACCATGTACAGACGTGGGTAGGGAATGTTGAAATTCTCTGCACCAGGAATGAGGTGGATGTGCAGTACTAAAGGCTCCTCTGAGGACAGTTGTAATGCCTGAGTTGTAATCTCAGGATTAAACAGATGGGAAGTATGATGGACTTGGGTTTTTCGTACCTGAGGGCTTGAGTTCAGCCTTTCCAGACTTAGTTTTAATATCAATAGAAAAATTATCATGTATATATATACTTTGTCTACTGTCATGTTTCTTCCCTTTGTGATTTTCCTGTTAAATAATCTTTGCCTGGGAAAATGTAATTGCATTGCTCTGTGACTTGCTTTCAAGAAGCTGCTTCCAACTGGCAAGTGAGTGTTCTGGTCTCTCATGCAAAATGGCTGGCTTTGCTACTGTACAGCTTTCTGCTCAGCATGTACCTCACAGAAATCACAGGGAGATGGCAGGGGCTTATCAGGATTTTTTGTTCCGTTTACATGTCACTGCAGAGTGATTCTCTTCCATCTGCCTCCTTTGATCACGCAACAGCTTTAGGAGAAAAGAAAAGAAGAGGCTGAGCCTTCAAAGCACTAAGCAGCTCTTGGGAGCTTTGTCTCTCCCTAGCTTGCTGTTGTACCTCACAGAGCTGGGAAAGGGTAAGCAGAGGATGTTTTATGTGCAGAAACACCAATCTCTCACCTCACTGGCAAAAGTAACAATTCTTTGAAGGTACCTATTCCGACACCCCACCGGTGCCAGGTAGAGCGTAAAATACATATGGACATCAGCAAGCCTGTAGGAGCTGACTTCCTCTCTTAAGGGCTCTTCCAAGCTCTTTTTGATTCTCTTCCTGGTGCCTCAGGACAGGGATCCCTGCCTGTGTCTTCCCAGAGCAATCATCCTGAGAATGCCCTTTGCAATGGGTGCCACCTAGCTGCCCTCACACAATGTGTTACATGTGCTCTGTGTCCTGTAACTCTACTGGAAAATTAAATAATCAAGAGTTAAATTCCCTTTCAAAATGGACTTAGGAGCTGCCAGCCTTGGCCACCGACCCACCAGGCTGCAGTGCACTGGGGAGGGGAATATGGAATGGAGTATGACTGCCAACATTTCTCTGTAGAAATCTCCTCAAGGTGAAATGTGCCTTCACAGTGGGAAATGAAGGTTATTTTTCTCCTGCCCATATTATTTTGTGTTGCAAACTCTTTGCCAGTCATTTTGGCTGCAGACAGCTTTTTGGAAGCAGGAGGCTTTTGAAAGATTTTTGTAAGTCTAGCCAATGATAAAGCGAGGACTTGTGTTCTGCAGCTCCCACACAAACCTTCTGGCAGTCCGTGGAGGTTTCAGTGTCCTCTCTGAGTCAGTGAGCAGAATTTTTTGCTACAGGCCTGCCTTTGTGCCGCTGCTATTGCTTCTGCACAGCTTTTACAGCAACTATGGTTTTGCAGCCTTGCACTGGGAAAAAACACGGTGGTATGGGGGGAGATATGCTTTTCCTATGGACACAAACACTCCTCAAGCTGCCATTTTGTGCTAATGAAAATGCAATGTATATAAAGACTGAGCTTGGTTTATGAGACTGTCACAGCTAGTTTGGTGAGGATTTATTTCCAGCAAGACCTGATTTGCTGTTTTGCTGTAAAACAAAGAAGATTATGCAAAAAATAATCACTTAGTTTAATAGTATGCTTCTGTCTTATGATAGTTAACAAGTCTGTGTTCCTCATGGTTGTGTCACAGAATAGGGAAAATATTTGCTAGAACTTATCAGAACTCTCTCTGGAGGTACTGGGGTTAAAGAGATAGGGCCAGAGATAGCAAATCAAGGGTCTGAGGTTGTACTCCTGCCACTTCCATTGAGTGCTTTTGGGTAAATCATTTAGCCTTACTGTGCTTCAATTTTCTTATCTGTAAAATGGGGATAATATCATCTCCCCATATACAGACAGGTACGGTGTTTTGTGTTACAAGACCAAAATATGCTGTATATTAACTATTTTTCAATTGTTTGGGTTTTGATTTTGGTTTTTGTTTGGTTTTGTTGGTTGTTTGGTTTTGGTTTTGTTTTGTTTGTTTTCTTTTTTTTTAGTGTGCATTGTAATGTTATTCCTCTATAGCATCCTGCTTCTTCTGGAGCCATTTTTTGAGACAGTGAGAGTAGACCATGCTTTTTAATTTAACTGGTTTAAGTTAAGATAATAAATAGGGATGGAGAATGACAATTTTCTAATGAACTGTTTTGCACTTCTCATGCTTGATTTCCTTGTTTGAGCTATCTTGTATTAAAAGAAGTTGTAACTCAGGTAATACTTCAAGTCAATGAAAGCATTCAGGTAGTTTATCTCTCTTCAGAGAAGAGTATTTTGCTGAATTTTAGAGCAGCTTTATTCCATCATATTGAGTTCATTGATCACAGAATGTTTCCTTTGGGATGTCCATCTCAGAAATCACTCTTTCTGTCACCTCTCTGCTATTATGCTGGTATGACAGAATATTGCCTAGGAGTCCAGAAATCACCGCTTTGGTTTGCTATTGTGAAAGGTTTCTGGGGAATGGAGAGAAACATTTGAGGGAACAGATCCTCTGGCCTTCATATTAACATCTCCTCTGGCCACCTGGCAAATGGGAGATGAAAACTGGTAAAGAATAAAGTCAAGGGTTAGCAAAGATTTAGGGAACTGGGAGTTTCTCCTGCAAAAAGAAAGAAGGCTAGGAAGGAGTCATCCAGGATAGGAAGAAGTGGGGTGGTGATGAACAGGCTCTTGATGGAAAGGCTGAGTTCCATCACGCTATATATATATATGCATAGACATATGTATAAAGTGGTGCTTCCTGGATATGGTGGAGAAAGGGCAGTGGACAGACTCTGATCTCCTCTGCACTAGCTTTACTCCTGGTGAACCCAGATGTGACCGAGGTCAGAACCTGGACCACTCCACAATGTGTCTGGCCCCCTGAACAGAGCAGTAAATTCAAATAAGAAATGTGCATTTTTAGCCAACATTTTGTGGGCATCCAGAGTTCCAGTATTTGTACATATCCTATTATCTGCACCAACATCTGTTCCAGGAGTTGTAATAGCATCTCAAAGGGCTCTTTTATGCTGCCTGACCCCATGCATAATGTGCTGGAACATCTTGAGGCTGCCAGCTGGCAAAAGGAATCTGAGGCACGCAGTGGTACCCATGAATGGAGGATATGTGTTTAACAGAGAATCCAGGCACAGGTGATCATCAGAGAGGGGGAATACGAGGAGGAGGGGCTTTTTGTAACAAAGTAAGAAAGTATTTTCTTCCATGATTTTCTTGCATTTCCTATTTATACAAAGTATCTTGATCACTGTGTTGCTAACTAAGGAGATTTTAAACATCGGGAAAGAAGAAATATGATGTATACAGTGAAAGAACTGGTTACTGCTCCTTTTGGACACTTTTTCTGTATTGTGACTTGTGTGGAAATGTACAGAATAAAAGTGAAGAAGCGCATGCCTTGGCTGGGCTGAGTTTCTTTGTGTTATTTGCCAGCAGAGCTGGGTCGCTGCTTCTGGCAGAGTGGAAAGACCAGTGTGACTTGGAAGTTGTGAAGAGTTAGGGACGAGTGGAGGAAAAGGATCCAGGGGTCAAAATTCTGCATATGTGTGTATGATAGTGTAGAGAAGGGAGTGTTAAGCCTATGGATAAATCAACTTCAAGCTCATGGTAAAGAAAAAGTTTAATGATACCATTAAACATTTCAGGAACATCTTCTGTCTCTTAGTAAACTCACATTGTCAGCATAGATTCAGTGTGTGCAGGAGATATCTAGCAGAGATTAGCAGGACTGTAGTGTAGGCATATAGGTCACCTCAGGATCCTAGCTATGCATCTCAGGAGAGTTCCTCCAGTACATTGTCTGGTTCACCTTCATATTATCTCAGGACTAACCAATGAGAGTATAATGAAACCCTGCTTGTTTCTGCCCAGCTGTGTCAGATTGAAGAATTTTTGAGAATTTCATGGTCATTGCTCGCTTTCTTGTCTTCAGCAGCTCCCTTCCCCGCCTCACTCAGGAGTTTCTCTGCCATTTCTGACACAAAAGTTTTGTAACCTCTCTTCTGTGCAAGTCAATATTTCCTAACAGCTCCCCTGCCTCCATTGTCCCACCCTGAAACTGTGTTTCTGAAACATTTTGTGATGTTTCCTTTGTCCTGTCTCTCTGGGACAGTGCCTGCCCCCAAAACACCTCCCTCACACATGGTTCTGTCTCCCTCCTCCACTCCAAGCCCTTTGATGCTCACTGCTGTTGCCAGCAGCCAGCTTGCGTGCTTGTCCCTTTTAAAGGATGTCTTAAGCTCTCTTTTCCTGCTGTCTCAGACAGCCTAGGAATATTATTATTATTAATAAGAATAGCGCTTAGAAGACTGACTGTTCTGCCTGTGCAGCCCCAGGACTGGCTGGGGCTGGGCGCGGATGTAGCCTAGTCACGAGTTACACTGCACAGCAAGGAACAGCTACCAAGCGCTGCTGTGACGCCCACGAGCCCTGTGGTGCAAAGCACTGACTCCTCTGGGGTCCTCCACAGCCACCAGCTGCACCAAATGGCCACCAGCTGCTCTCTGGAAATGTCTCTGGAGGAAGAGGTGCTTTTTGATGTGCTCGGGGCTGCCCCCACAGCAACCTCTGGAGGTGTTCCACCACCTGCAGGCAGAGCTGCTCAGTGGTGCATCTAAAAAAATGAGAAAACAGCTCCGCGTCCTACTGGGTTTGCACCCCAAATTCTTGAATGTGTGTGGCCTTACATGTGTGTGTAATTCTGAAGAGAGTCCAACTGCTCTTTTCTCATCCATTGTAATTTGCCCTTGTTACTCAGCCTTTCAGCTCTGTTAACTAACACACAGGACTGTTTCTAACACACAGGACTGTTTCTTTCCCTATAAAATTCTTTAATAGAGTCAGTGAAATTCATAACTATATATGCACACACACACACACACATATTGAAATGCCTATCTCATAAGCTAATATACTTAAATGAAGAATTCCCTTTTTCATGCAACATTTCTTTATATATGAAATGTAACAGTTTCCTTAAAAAGCTAAGGCTTTCATAGTAGGAATGTAACTACAGTGAAAACAATAAAAACCCATTCTTGGGAGGAAAAAAACCAATCCTGACAGGAATCATTTGCTTTGAAACCTTTTCCCCCCCAAACCCCTGTGGCATCACTGCAGCCAAGTGATTTCAGTATTTCCCTGCAGTTAAAATGTGGTTCTCCCTAACAAGGGACCTTTTAAACTAGGCAGTGATGTTTATAAGAAATGTTGCCAAGGTTGTGAAATCTAAAAATAGGTAAATATTGGAAGCAGTCCCATAATTACAAGGTGTTTGATGTCATATTTTCACATTCAAGGCTTGATATTGCTACATGAGTATTGTATTTTCAGCTGTATTAGTTCACAGCAGCACAAGAAAACCTTCAAAGGTGCACCCTCTCTGCTTCTGCCTCATATCCACAATCTTAATTGGCACCAGGGATGTGTGAGTGTGTGTTTGTCAGGAGCTGTTGCTATGTGAGTGTGGAGTTGAAAGTATTAGTGGGTCAAGTGCACGGATTCTGCAGCTCTCGTTCAGTAAGCAGAGTTTTGCAGTATTAAAGGTGAGCTGTGATATCCAAGACCCAAAAAAATAAAGGGTTTGTTTCCCGTGGATAAGAAACAGGAGCTGGCTGCTGGGTGTTAATTCAGATGGAAAACCTGTAGATGATAGGAAGCCAGGAGAACGAAGCACTGCCTTGTTTACGTCTATAAACAGTTTGCTATCAGGGAACTAACAAAAATCAGTAGGACTGACTGTCAGCAGAACTTCTGACTGCGGCCTCCATTGTTCCACGTATGCCTCCAAAGCATGTAATCCCTTGATAGGAAGCCAAAGAGGTTTAAGATTTTGGATGAAACCTTCTAAAGTTAGAGGGAGGAGGAGGCTTTCCACCAGAGCATGGATGTAGATCTGCTCAGGAGGAAGTTCTGTTACTCTCCACAAAACATGGAAGGCACAGAGTAGCTGCAATCTATTTGGTTGTTGCTGGTTGGTTGGCTTTTTTAAAGGTGATAAGAGAATAAAGGGGTGGCTTAAAAAGGAAAGAATAAGATTAAAGATGTAGTTCTGAATATTTTGGATCCTGGAGCTCATCCAACCTGAATGACCTTGAGTCAAAAATGGTGTTAGGTGATTCAGACTAGTGCTTGCTGTCTAGATTTTGGGGGTTTTGTTCCTGATATAATCAGCCAACAGGTTGAGGACTGTGTGTTCTTTAAACAAGGTATGATTCCCTGTCTCTTTTAGTTAACTCATGTATGTACCTCATAAATTTCTTTGCTGACAGAGCTGACGATATTCTAACAAGCTCTGGTCTTTCTCAGTCCATTTATGAATACATACGTAGCTCCAAGAGTTTTGCTAATGGGTCTCACTGTCATCCCTGAGGTATATCCTAATGGGATGCAAGGCTCCATATAAATGCAAGGGGTTATTACTCTGGCTGTTCATTTGTTTTCCTTGTTCCTCTCTCCCACCTTTTATGAAATGTATAATGAAAGGGCAGATATGAACAGTGGTGTCCAGTTGAATGAGATGATCGTACAATAAGGGGTCACTGGATAACCAGCAGTTTCTCCATGTAACATTGCTATTAAAAGTTCTTGCTAGTCTTTCCAGTCACAGAAAGTTTTTTTGCAGCTTGAAGTTTTCCCTAATACAAAACCAAGTGAGCAGTATGTCTGACTCTATAAGTCACCCTGAAATTCTTATACTGGGTTTGCAGTCAAGCTGATTTTTACTTGCAGTGCCCATCTCTAAGAAGTGACCTCCTAATGGGAGAGCTGGGTCAGTACTCCAGTGCTCTGGAGATCATCTATAGCTTTTTTTCACCCTTTAATAATGAAGGAGGTCCAGCCTGTAGCCAGAAATTAAACACCTTTGTGCTTATGTGGGGAAAAGAGAATCAGTGCTGATTAGGATTGAGGCACTGTTTGATTTAGAATGCCAATACTTTCTGACCTTCTCATTCAAGATTTCTTTTTATTTTTTAAGCTTCTGTAATTTCCTCTATTCTAATTCTGAAAATCCAGCAATACAAGATCTGATTATCTTCTTTTTTTGTTGTTATTAATAACAAACACTGAGATTAATCTTTCCGGATTATTGATTCACAGCTCCTTCTAAATAGCAGCCTTTTTCAATGTCTCAACTCAGTCATCCAGTAAAAAAGACATCTGTAAAAATGGCCATATGTATGTGTAAGGTGAAGAGTTGAGCAAGGGTCTTAAGGGGAGCAGCTGTGGGAGTTGAGGTTGTTCAGCCTGGAGAAAAGGAGCCTCATGGCAGACCTTACTGTCCTCTACAATTACCTGAAAGCAAGTGGTGGTTCAAGAGAGAATGGCCTTAAGTTGTGCCAGGTGAGGTTTAGACTGGACTTTAGGAAAAGTCTCTTCGTCAAAAGGGTTGACAGGCACTGGAACAGGCTGTCCTGGGAAGTGGTTGAGTTGGCACCACTGGAGGCATTTAAAACCATGCAGATGTGGCATTTAGTGATGTGGTTCAGTGGTGGACTTGACAGTGTTTAGTTAATGGTTGGACTCGATCTTAAAGGTCTTTTCCAACCTAAATGATTCTGTGGTTCTGTGAAGGTCTTGGATCCAAGGACTTGGCAATGGATAATTCAGGAACTTCATTGTCATTGGACAAAGTTAGTTTCTCTGCTTTAGATTCTTTCTTGCTACCTGTATCTTTAGGAAACAAAACTTTCTGGTGTGAAAAATTAACCTTTTGTTTCCAGGCTGTGATGCCCAGCTCCAGTTGTCTCAGACCTGAACTTTGGTCCTACATAGGCATATTGAACCTTCCTGTTGCTGCTGCC
>WAAG01015862.1:1576-22586 GCA_013390105.1 Tichodroma muraria | reverse complement strand
GATACTGAGACTTTTGGATTTGGTATTAGTCAAAGGATGCAAGTGTCCACATCACAACCTTTCTTGTGCTGGGAAAGAGGCCATAATGTGGAGCTGCAGATTAAAGGGATGCGCAGAGATACAAACCTAGAGACAGCACTTGAATTCTGCTCTGACACAGGTAACTTTAAGCTTAAATGAAAAAAAATGCAGAAACTTGTGAAGGGTCTTGCAAGGGAAAGCTTTGCCAGTATTAAAAGGAAAAGAATCTATTTATCTTTAATAACATATAATGAAACATGAAATTTGTACAAAATTTATCTTGCTACTGAGCTCCAAGTCTATGAGAGACCAATAAGCTCCAAATGTTGGCTTAAGATCAAGTTTCTCTGTTAAAACTAAATCTAATGAAAAATTCATTTTAATACTTTTGTCTATATTAAAGGAACTTTCTCAGTCTACAATCAGCTCTAAAATCACAGGAATATTTTTATTCCTGTCACCATTTTGATACTGAATATTATTTCATGTAGCAACTCTAGGTTTGCATACAGATGTCCATGAAGGATGGTGCAATGTATTCTCTTCTTTTTTGTCTACTGCTTTGAAAACTGGCATTAATATATTCTGATATCCCATCTCCCTAAATCAATATAAGCAATAGAACTTGACATATATCCTGGACTCTGAGACAAATTAGATTTTTTATTTTCCANTAGATTTTTTATTTTCCAACCTTTCAGAATTACACCTTACAAAGTGGGCAAAGGGAATACCTTTCAATGTACAAACAGGCCTAGGTATGGCAGCATTAACAGCTAAACATTGAGGAATCAAATCTTTGCTCTGATTTTAATTTAAAGTTACTTAGTTCTTTTTACTTCAATTTATTCACTCCAGTGTGACTAAGACAGAGTCTGTCACAAAGAAAATCTTATCAAGTTTAATAGTCATAACCTTTAATGACTACCCTTCTTATCCACATTTAGTAAATATGCTTTATCATTCCTTTCTTGCTTTCATTAGCTCTTTGAGTTCAATACTAGTTTGCCCAACAACCGTCAATACTAATTTTTTTCTAGATTTTTTAGAGTGCTAGTTTATGGTAAAGTTTATGTACAATTGCCAATTATGTTGAGTAATGGTTTATTCTGCTGAGATAATGATTATAAACTGCAACTGTTACAAGTAGTGAAATATCAGTGTCCCTAAGCATTTAATGACAGTTTTCAGTACATTTCACTAGACTCAACTGAAAATGAATGCTCTTAGGCCCTTAGAGTTATTATCCTTTGTATAATAGCAAATACCTTTCATTTCAAAGAATGGTCATGGCAACATGCATATGATAATGTCTAAATTCAATGTGCAATGACCACGCCGGTCTTGAAGCTGGTAATGTACTCCCTCTGAAGTGCCAGACCAGACAAAAGTAAGACAGAGGGTGAGAGAGAAAAGAGGAGGAAGAGAGAGGAGAGAGGGAGGAAGGAACAGGCCATGGACTCAGCTCTCAACTGCTGTTACTCCCTCCTAGCAAGAGTAGAACTAACTGTTCTAAGGTGAGCTTCCTTCTCTGTGCACTTTTGGTCTAAAAACAAGCACATCACTGTAAATCAAATATTAATTTACCTAATTTTAAACTGAAACAGCAGAGGAACAGACTCCATCTTCAGGCAGCATTAGTGTTAGTTGGTACAGGATTACAAGCAGCACCATCCCTCAGCTCAGGCAGGAGATAGCTTTTGAGGCCCCTTTTATCTGGGTTACTGGAAGTCCTTTGAGTCTCAGGGACATAATGGAGAAGGCATGGTGATCTAGGGCTTTAAACATGTTACCTGAGCAAAAGGACAGTGATTCCCCACAGCAGCATGGGCTCTAGACACAGCCTGGCTTTTCCATACAGTCATCTCTACACAATTTATTGGTGAGGAAACTGCTGTGTCGCACTTGTTTGATTTCTGCTCTGATATATAATCTGGAACAAGAGCAGTAAAAAACAAAAAAAACCCTAAAATACATTATTTCAATAAGCACGATTTTCTTGAGTTTATGATGCCTTTCTTTCTCTGATATTTAGTTGACCACAAGCAAGAAACAGCATGTGAATAAATTTTATCCCAATGGGATGCATCCTGAATATGTTACCAGAGATATTAAGGTAAACTGTATAACTGAAAAATATACTGTATGGCAAGCTACCCTTCCTCAGGCAACCTCCTACAGCCAAAGCCTGTTAGTTCTTGCTGACTTGCTTTAGGAAAATACTACTTCCCAGCCTTTTTTCTTTCTTTTATCTTCAACTATAACCAAGCTGCTAAGACCAAACTACTAATATCACATTATTAATGCAGTAATACACTGACTTTCTGCAGTTAGGATCTGATTTTGAATTGTTCAAAAAGAATATTATTATAGAATTTTTAAATTCAATTAGTAGCTGAAGATACCTAAATGGTTTTAAAAGGAAACAGAAGTTTTAAGCACATTTTAAACACTTCCTCAGCCTACATGAAGGGAAAATAAAAACCAGAAGGAAAGCAACAGTAAAACTGACTATACACAACTCATCAAAACCCAGAACACAAGACCAAAGTTTAGGTGATTAAATGCTAATTAGACAATTAAAATAATTTTAGATCCAAACAACAGATTGCATTACTGGGAGCAGCTAAGAAGATTTTAGTTCATCAGCAGTTCCAGAGCTACAACTGGAAAACAAAAAAAACCCCAGAGGCAGTAGTAGCTCAGATGGAAATCATCCTTCTGCAACAAGTCTGAGAAATAGGACATAGAAGAGCAGGAAATGCTCTGTTCTGCTTTTTTTTTTTTTTTTTTTTCCCCACAGTCTTAGTACTTTTAAATGTCAGAATCAGCAGCTACCTCCTAGTGAAAATTTTGCACCTCACAAGATCATCCCAAAGCTGGCCTTGTTCCCCATGCATGAAGATGGAGGATGGGCATGGGGAGAGAGGCACATTGAAGGGCAGGAAAAGATCTGGCAAAGAAGGTATGAGTTTATGTTTACTATATTCTTCTTTCTACAGTTTTAGATGCCTTAATAAGGGATAAGATTTGAAGAAACTACAGAGGTTTTTGGACCATGAACAATCAGAGACTTGTTCAATTTTAGATCAGAACGCTTAAATTCAACCCTAAATCCTCTTCAGTAGCTTTTCCAGTTCTCATCTATCTTATTTTGGTTTCCCAGGCACTTACTGAGGATGCAAGTAAATAGTGCATGCATGTCTAATGAGCCTAATGAGTTTCCTGAAGCAAAAAAAGGATCTTGGAGACAAGATTACAGAGGAACACGGGAGAAGTCTGAATACTGAATAATTAAGAAATGGGATAGGAAGGGCAGGGTAGATTATAAAAAGAAGACAAACTCCTACAGACCTTTTTAACTTACCGTGGTGTGTATCTGCAGCAAACATCAGCACCATACAAAGCCTGAGACGTAAATTTGTATTTATTACGGAAAAGAAAACCTGATGTCACTCCTGCTATATCTATCTCTTCTATTTCAACCCTTTGTTTTTCTGCCAGTATCACGAGATAGTTCTTTTTTTCTGACTTCATTATATTTATAGATTCTTATGTCATTGGGGTTTTTATACCTATCTTGTCCTAAAAAATCTTCTGAGTCACCATTTCTGGAGAAGTATGGTGCTTTGTGCCTTCATTTAGTGATAGACTTGGCAGTGATGGGTTTATGGTTCATCTTGATCATCCTGGGAGTCTTTTCCAAACTAAATGATTCTATAATTCTATGATTTTCTGACAGTACAAAAGCTGTGGATCAGTCAGAATGATCTCTATTCAAAATATGACAGGTTTTCCCCCATAAACAGTAATCTGAGATTAGCTCAGTTGGTGAAAATCTGGTGTTTGAACGCTATATGGGCCATTCATTTAAGAACTGGGCTCGATGTTCCTTCTGGATCCCTCTGGACTCAGACTATTCTGTTATTCTGTAAATATCATGAAGCTGTATTTGTAAAGAAATTATTTTCAAATTTTTCAGTTTATGGTCCTCTAAATATTTCCCATGACAGTTATGGAATTTAATTCTGCAAATTTAATACAAAGACAGTGTTGAACATGTCTTACATATTTCCATGTATCACAGATAAAGGATTGAAAATCTGACTTACACTCTAGCAAAGCAGATCAATTAATCTGACAACCAAAGCATGCTTCCGTGAATTTTGGTACAAGATTTCCATTGCTGCAGAAGTTACTGCCACTTCCGCATTGTCTTAGTTTGGAAGACAGGTATCTGCCAGGGAAAGCAGGAGCTTCTCTGGGAATGGAGAATACAAAAACCTATTCCCTCTGAATTGTTATAATTTTGAAATTATAAAGGGCTCTCAGGCAAAGATGTGAGGATAGGAATAACAGTTTTTTACTACTGCATATAGAAGATAAAATAACAATAACTCTGGTGTTAACAACAAAAGAAAATCAGGTCTCGGTGAGTCTTTCACCGGAGGCACTTTCCCTTTTGGCACAGTCACCGTCACAGGCACCCAGGATGAGCAGAAAGCCCAGGGTACTGCCCGAGATGATTTAGAAGCTTGGCAGCTGCAGCTGGAACTGTGGAAAGGTCCCGGCAGCAGCAGGGGATGTGGGACACGGTGTGGGGAAACCAGAGCAGGAGCAAAGGAACAGCGGGCGCGGGGCAGCGGCAGCGCGGCTCCAGCAGAGCAGGGAGAGAGCAGGATCCGAATTCCCGGGCGCACACGGACAGACGGTGCTGGGTCACTCTGAGCTGGGCTCCAGCGGTGCCGGTGAAATCTCTCCACAGTGAAAACCAACAGCATCACTGTTCCCTCCAAGAGAGCAGCTCCCCCAGAGAGAAGTCCGGGCACCACCCTTCTCCCCTGACTTCGTCCACTTCCTTTGTCTTTCCTGAGTACTTATAAATACCCAGTAATTAGTTCCCTAGCAAAGTGTGGGGAAAAATTCTGTAAGAAAGAAACTTAACCCCCAACACACATCCAGTCTAGAATATGTTTTTTCAGGTATCTCTTTCACAAGAGCACTAAAGGCAGTGAAAATAAATGTAAAATGAAGGAAGTGTTTTAGCTTCCCAATAAAGCAGTCACTAGTTACATACAATTTTGCCACCATAATCACTTGCCAGAACTGAATTGTGCTAATCATGGAATAGTCTGGATTGAAAGGAACGTTAAGGATCCTCTAATCTTAATTCCTCTGCCCTTGACAGACACACCTTCCACTACACCAGAACATTCAAAGCCTCATCCAAACTGACCTTGAACATTTCCGGGGATGGGGCATTCACAACTTCTCTGCCTAGAAACCTGTTCCAGTGCCTCACAATTCTCACAGTAAAGAATTTCTTCCTAATATTTAAATCTACCCTCTTTTAGTTTGAAATCATTACCCCTGTTCCTATCACTACAGACCCGTTTGAAAAGTCACTCTCCAGCCCTCTTGTAGGCCCTCTTCAGTACTGGAAGGTGCTATAAGGTCTTCCCAGAGTCTTCTCTTCTTCAGGATGAACACCACCAACCCTCTCAGTCTGTCTTCTCCGGGAAAAAAAAAAAAAAAAAAAAATTAGGCATAATTTGCAAAACAGATTAGATGTTTGCAGTTCTTTATTAAAAGTAAATTCTTTGGCTTGAAGGACAACTGAAAAGATCACCAGATGGTACTTTGTACAACCAGGCTGGATTTGCCTAATAACCAAAATGGCTAGCAGCTTACGGTGAGATTCTTAAATTTGCACTTTCTCTTGTTGGCAGAGCATATCAACATCACCTCAGCTGATTGGACAGACACTTAGAATACTTGTCTGTCATGTTATCATGTACAGTGTCTGTGCATGAAATACAAAGAGTTATTTCAAAATTCAGGGAATGAAAAGCTAAGAAAAATAATGAGCAGGAATATTGTTGACAGAAATTAACAGACAAACACAGACTGGAAAGCTTCCTGCTGTGCCCCAAAGGCCAGCTCACGTAACCTTTGCAGTGCTTAGCTTTTTACCTTTAGGAAAGCCTAGAAGAAGGTAGAAGGTAAGTATACCAAGAAACCCCACTGTGTCCAAGAAGGGAATTATTCATGCTGGATACTCAGACATGTGACATGACCCTCTCAACAGAATTAAAAAGCAATAGCTGAGAATTCAACAAATAAACTACTGAATTTCCTATAGAAATTGTGCCTTTGAACATGTAGGGATAGAACAATAGTAGGATGAAGAAATTCTAAAATATTATCTACACACTTGAAAACAGTCTGTGTGCATTCAGCATCATGTCTGCTTTTTTTGATGACAGAAGTTATCTTTCTCTTTTCACTCAGAAGAACCAAAACAGACAGAATAGAAATGGAACTTTATTCCTTCCTTCAATTCAATTAAAAGTCAATTAAGTTCAAAGCAATAGACTCAAGATTCCCCCATGGAAATAATTTTAAGGCAGGGATGGCAGCGTTGAGTGAATTTGTAGCACAGGAGAGATCAATAACTGAGTGAGGCGACAATCTGTGAATGCAATCAAAAAAAAAAAAGATGAAACTAAAGTCAGTGGGTACTTGGAGGAATAGAAAGACAGGTCTTCAGGAAGCTCTATGTAGACAGGCCTTCATGCTAAGCCACATGAGTTTCACTGGAGCTAAAAGCATTCCCTCACATTAACCATTGTGATACTGAGAGACTTTGTGCACACAGATAAGCAAGCAAAGGAAGACTGGATGTGGCAGCACAAGAAATGTGAAAGCTACCATTAGTGTCTCTGGTACGCAATGGTGCAAACAAAATTAAAGCTTAGGTAGTCATACTGATCATAGCTCTGTCACACATTTCTCCCTTAACTTTTGATTTTGTTGGCCAATTTTATCTATGTTTGTATTGGTTTTGCATGGTCTCAGGTTTCCTTTTTGTGGGGGGCAGAAGGGAGGGAGGCTACAGGCCTGCCTCCAAGATGCTAGAAGCTTCTATGTCCAGCAGAGCCAATCCCTGCTGGCTCCAAAGATGGATGCGCTGCTGGCCAAGGTTGGGACAATTAGAAATGGTGGTAATACCTCGGTGATAATGTATTTAAGAAGAAAAATAAACATAAAGTCGTTGCATAGTTGTAGTTCCGGCCAGAGAAGAGAGTGAGAACACATGAGAAGAAGAGCCCTGAAGACACCAGCATCGGTAGAGAAGGAGTGGGAGGAGGTTATCCAAGCACCGGAGCTGAGATTCCTCTGCAACCTGTGGCACAGACCATGGTGAAACAGCTGTGCCCCTGCAGCCCATGGAGATCCATGGGGATGCAGAGATCCACCCACAGCCTGCAGAGAGCTGCTGCTTGTGCAATAAACTCACACTGGAGAAGTTCATGGACAACTGTCTCCCACGGGAGGGACCCCATAGTGCAGGAGGAGAATGACTTCTTCTCCCTGCAGAAGAGGAGCTGAAGAAGTTTCAGGTGATGAATTGACCAAAACCCCTATGTCTCCCTGCACTATTGAGGGAGAAGGTAGAGCTGGGAGGGAGGGAGGGGTGGGGGGAAGGTGTTTTTAAGGGCTTATTTTACTTCTCATAATCCTCCTCTGATTTGATTAGTAATAAATTCCCTTCATATCTTTAAGTTGAATCTGTTTTGCCCATGATGGCATTTGATAAGCAATCTTTCCCGTTCCTTATTGCAACACATGAATCCTTTGTTATATTTTCTCTCCTTAGTTCAGCTGCAAAGGGGAGTGAGTGAGTGGCCTTGGTGGGTGCCTGGCATCTGGCCTGGGTCAACCCATGACAATATTTGATACCAGGACAGACCTTTAAAAGTCCTTGTTACCATGAGGGGAAAAAAAAAATAAATGAAAAACAGGTAGCAGATACCCCAAAACAAAAAACAAGTCGTAGCTTAAGCCCAACAAAAATTATTTGACAATATAGAGCCTTCATGCAAAATCGAAAGACTAAACCTCGCTATTTTTTTAAGTTCTTCCAGTTATAAACTATTTACATGCTAAATTAGTATGAAAAAAATGTTTCTTCCATTTCATATGTTAAAAATATGCAGATACCTACACCACCTTGTCTTAAAAAATTAGCCATAATAAAATCTTTGAAAACATTGTTTTCTTACAGCTACAGATATTGTGCTATTTTGCACTTTAATCCAATGACTAGTTGTGTTCAATAATATCCTAAAAAACACACATGTAATATACCTCTAACTAAAAAAATAATACAGACATGTTTGCAGATGGTAAACACCTTCAGATTTATAGGTACTATGTTGCCTTTTTGCTCATATACGTCACATGTCTTTACTTCCCTCATTAATTATAAGCTTGTTGTAAAATGACAAAAACATTACATGGGATGAAAATAAACTTCACAGCCAATGTTTAATTGCATCATAAAACCAAACATGTAAAAAAGTTGAAGAATTTTCATAATAAATCTTAGAGTTATAGTTCTGAATCTTACTTTAATTAACATAATTAAATCTAGTAGCTCGTTTTAGAAATACTATACTTCAGCTGAAAAAGGAGCTTAATCTGAAGTTTAGAAATACTGCAGACAGTATTACATCTCTACTAACGCCAAATGACAGGAAAAATGCATCCCATTTCAGAAGTATCATTGGCTCATGTTCCTGGCCAAATTCCAGTTTAGTGTTTATGCTCTTTTTATATGTCTTTCAATAGAGAAAAAAACCTTAAAGGAATATGTGTCATTCATAATTATACCTAATGTACATATGCCTGCTCTCTGTGCAGGCATAAAATGAATCTGCAGTGTGGGTGTGTGGCGGTTTCAGTTCAAAACCGGGCAGAAACATCAATTCGTGTAGTGGTTTTGGTTCGCCAATTTGAAATTTCCCAATCAAACGCAAAGCAGGCTTAAAATTGAAAGAAATAAAAACTTTATTAACTAACACTAAAAGAAAAAAAACAAAAATCAGAATGAAACCTTCAGAAACTCTTCCTCCCTCCCCACACCTTTCTTTCCCACTGACAGCATACAAAAACCACATTCAGAATTCTCAGTCAAGTTTCCAATCCTAAAACAATTTTTCTTCAGTTCACTTGGGGAAAGGAGCATCTCTTGTTTTGCTATGGAAAAATTCCCCCACAAGAAACAATTCTCTCATGGTTTCAATCTTCACAAACAACAGCTGCCCAGAAAATCCACATCATGAAGCTCCTCCCATGTTCACAACCCTTTCACAGCTGTGCCTCTGGGTCAGGTCAATCTATGGGGGTTTTATTTTTAAGGATAAACTTTTCAAAAGCAAAGGTTCTCTTTATTTATCTTTAAGATCATCTCAGGGAACAGAGATTCTTCTTCTCTTGGGGCAAAGAGTCTTTATCACTTCATCTCTGCTCGAACTTCTCAACAATTACAGCCACTTCAACATTAGCTCACTTAACACTTCATTCCTTTGCTCAGGTCTACAATTTGAACACTCCATCGCTCCATACTTCTCCATAGTTTAAAGGAAATGTCTCAATATATTTTAGTCCATCACCATAGCTTACAAGAGATTTTCAACCTAATAAATAAGGCAACTCCTAATCTTCCTTCCATCTGGGACATTACTCCTTTACTGACCTTGATGCCTTCATGTGGTCTCCTTGTGTATCTTTCCTCTGCCTCTTCTCTCACTCAAGAGAGCATGGAGGCTTTCAGGTCCCATCTGTGCAATGGAAGAATGAACAAAGGCCGGGCCAAAGCAGTCAGGTGATGAATTGCGGGCCGTGCTGGGGCTCCGGGTCTCTCTCCCTTCCATCTTGCCTGGCAGCCACCGGGCCTGGCCCAGCCGCCCCGGCTGCGTGCGCCATGGCGGAGCGGCCTGGCCCGTCCTGTAGCTGCTCTCGGGCTCGGCGGATCCCTGCCCCGGCAGATCTCAGCAGCTGGGGACCGGCTGGCCTTGGCCGGGGCCCCTCTCTCCTCTCCTCTCCTCCCCTCTCCTCTCCTCTCCTCTCCTCTCGCCTGGCTCCCGGGAGGAGGAGGGGGAGGAACTCGGCCCAGCCCAGCCGTGCCAAGCCAAGAAGCCAGTGACTCCTACCTCTCCCAAACTGGAAATCAGAAAGAAAATTCCTGGGATCTCACCTCAAAATGTATATTCCCAAAGGTGTACCTATTCTTTTCATTGGTTTAATCATGTGTCAATATTAAAAACTGGCCAATCAGGGCCAAACCAGGACAGGATGTTTTCCCCCTGTTTACCTGAAACAAATGTTTGGTAGATTAAAATAATTTTGCAACACAAAATTCACAAGCTTATACATTCACTTGACTTTATACTGTATTTCATACTTTCCTTACCAGGAAGAACCACTACATGAATTCCTCTCTGTGCTCCATAACTTTCCCTTTCTGAGCCTTGTGCCGTGGCACACTTTGTACTATCACAGTAACATCTCTTGTGCTAGGCTGGCTTCCCACTTTTGTCAGAAGGTTCGGGAAACTCCTGACAAGTTCTTGCACCATGGCTGTGGATGTGATCCCCCATCATATAATCTGCCGTACAGTTATGTTCCCATCATGTGGACTTCACTGGGGAAGAGGTCTGTAATTTACATTTTTCCATACAATATATTCTGTTTAAATGAGGTAACATCAAAAAATGCTGTGTAAAGGAGAGATCATGTTATGGTCTCAAAAGATCAGAGATTGTGAAATGATGAATAATTCAAGTTCATATTTTTTTTCTCAAATCAAATGCAAGTTGCTCATCTGCTTCATAGAACTGGCTTGTCAGTGCTCTATAAGGTCTCCATTATGAACTGCTGTCCTTGATGAACTAATCAGAGCACTGTAAAATGACTCTAGTTGTCCCTGATTACCAAACTGTACTAAAATGGGTTCACAGATTAAATGGGCAAAAGTCAATAAAAATGTTTTCATCAAAATGCTGCTTGTTTCACCACAATCAAATAATCTGACCCTACTTACAGCATGAAGAACATATCTTGAAAACACATGCTTAAAACTGATCATGTGAAATAAATTCAACAGCCCCACTCATGGAACATGTCTTAAGTAATCACTAGATTAGAAAGCTTTAGCAATTAATAATCACAGACTTTGCACAGTTTTGGTGACTTTAGTTTTACATGCTGCATGTTCAAAATTTTCATCTTTATATCGTATTATTAATTTTTTTTTCAGAATGGTGACTACTCTTTATATTTAAATAATAGACCAAAGAAAAGAAAAACATTATCAGTTTAGTCATAGTGATATCATAAATATATTTTATGGCCGTATTACAATACAGAGGTTATGCCTTTGATCCCTCACAACACTGCCGTACTTTTTAATGCTACGTATAGTAGCTAATGCATGTTCAATACCACCATCTTATAGATAGTATACGTATAGTAGCTAATGCATGTTCAATACCACCATCTTGAGAAAGAGTCAAACCTAGTAAGCTTTGTCTTTCATTACTGTCATGAGTGATTCAAAGATTATCTTTGTTTTGCTTAAACAGTGAACTTAAGACATTGAATTACTTCTAAGTCTCTTATGATTGTGACTCATATGGTATGCATCAGAACAGGCACCTTTGTTTTGCAGGAAAACAGACATACCATAAAATTATCTACATCATTTCAGGAAGGAATAGCTATATAGCTCTTCTGCTATACCATTTTCTTTGCATCCTTTAGTTTTGCGATTCCTTTCTTTACACAACACCAAACAACCTAAAATTCTCAAGTGACCAGTGCAGTAGTACATCCAGAAGACTGCAGAATGAAGAGTGTGCTATCTACATGCTTGATTACTTCTCAGCTATATAGATTTCACATTGAATAGTCCATTCTAGCACCTATTAACCAGCTATGGCAGAATGGTCATGTTTACTCAAGTGTCTGCCTCTGGACCAAGGATACTGTGAAACTGCTCTATGCAATAATTAACCTGTGTAAAAATAATCTGTGCAAATTCAATTAAAATGCATGTTTTCAATATGCATTCACTCATAATTATGCATAGTAATGCATTTTCTTGTCCACTTGAAATATTATATGCACTTGCTTGGGAACTACATTGAGATAAGGGTGTGGGAGCATATTGGGCAGTGGTTTCTCCACGTGCACATTCCATATTTGGCTAATAAATACTCATAACTTACTGTTATCAGTAACAAATGAACCTGTGTAACAAAACCCTACAAGAGTATGGGAGGACTTTGAGCTGAGGACAGGGACGCTGCACAGTGTGCCATGATCCACGTGGAACAGTTTGTCTAATGCTGCAGCAGAAGTTTCCAGCATTACATGAGATATAAGATTGCTATCACTTTTTCTATAGTTTCCATCATTTACTCCATAATTCAGTTTACCAGTTTAGAGTGATAGTGCTTTTCTTACTGAGATCTTAAAAAAACTGGCATCTGCTCAGTACATAATATTTAGAAGCAAGTGTTCAATAAAATAAATATTGAATGAAAACCGATACAAGTATTAAAAGGTCATGATCAGATGTGAAAGCAATCTGTTTTTGTTTTTTTTTTTTGTATGTGCGACTTGCAGTCTTTATTTCAAATATTCACATAAGCAACAGGAAGTTAACTTTTGTATTCAGGTTCCTGAATGTGTAATAGGATTATTTTTTTGTGTTCTACCCTAGAGTAATGTATATTAATGTATATTTAATTGCTGTTGTTTTTAAATTGTGGAACTTCAAATAGATACCAAATATTGAATTCCTAAACATAACGCACTTGATACTGAACTAGCGGGAGGCCCCAGTCTGAAGTTTCTGCACAAACTGAACGAGCCTCTCCAAAGATTTGCATCCATCTTTGAAAAACATACCTGGATTGTTCTGAATTTCACTTTTAATGTCGTTGATTGAACCAGGTTTTTGTTTAAACAGCATATACCTTTAGAAGTTTCAAAAGAAAAAGCCAAAAAAAGCCAGAAACTGTAGTTAGGAAGATCACACAAAATACTGGTCTAATTTTGATTTAGTTTTTTTTCATGCTTTATATCCACTACCAAAAAGAATTTCAAAAGCATAGATTAGAATCAAAATGAGTCAACCATAAACTTCTACTTTGGGATGTCAGATACTTGTCTGTCATCTGAACTTTGAACCATGCTTTGAACCACACTTATCCTTAGTCACATTTATATATGCTGCAATTTACTTTAAAGTACACAATTTAAAATACTCTGCAAACTTTCCAGCATTTCTTTGCTTTTTAAATAAAACCATATTTTTTTAAAATAAAACAATTTATGCTAATAGGAAAAAGAAGGCTAATATATTTTATTTGCCCATTAATGACTGAATTTTTTAGTCAAATAAGCTATATCCTGCTTCCACTTCAGTGAATACTCTTTTTTTCTTGATTAGGAAGATGTGTCTGATGTTTTCAAAGACTTAAAAGAGCATTCATTCAGGCTACTCTTCTATGTGCAATAATGCTATTTCTTACTACATTAGTCTAAAACATGCATAAGATGAAGAAATTATACAGTAATCTCAGCTACTACAACACTACCATTAACAATCTAACAGGTAAAAATTGATGGGAGTCACTTCTGTCTTAATGGAGACATGTGGATGAAACCTAACTTAGCCCTATACTCCACAGTGCAGCACAGCTACATTAATAGTTATTCATGGGTCAGTCAGCTGGTTATGTCATGGCTGAAATCAAAGCCATATCACAACCTCACAAAAGAGGCAAAGCAAAACATAGCCAGCCCAAAGACAAGAGCAGAGTGGGAAAAGGAGAAGAAATACGAGTCCTAGAAAACCAGACCTGTTTCTCCCTGCTCGTCCTGAATATAGAACCATGACTGGGGTATGTTTCCCCTTATTGGTCAAGCAATATCTACTGCTCCCAGAGCTCTCAACAAGACAGTTAATTTCCCAAGACTCTGGCAGAGAAAAAGCAAACAAGTCTGTTTTGCTGCCCTAAGAATCTGCTCATATCAGTCATTCTGACAGATCGCTCTAGCCAGATTATCGTATCTACCAAACTGGACAAAAGGATTATCATTATTCATGCTGGAGCTGTGGACTTGTATTGAATCACCAGCTGCGCATGACTGACCTACATAACTGGACTCCAGATATAAACTGGGTTAGAGTTCCTTTTTACCTGTTTCATGTGAAGAATATAAAAAAAACCCAACTATCATTAATTGTCTGCAATTAATTGTCTGCAATTGACTAAATTTACACATCACTATAATAATGAAATGGAACAAAAGTAGATAATAAAATACAACAAAAATATTAACCCTATGAGCTCACACTATCACTGCAAAAAAGCTGCAGTGTCTGAAATCAGCCTCTTCCTCGGGTTGTCACATATTAAAGAGAACCTGCAGGTACATGTGAAGGATTAAAACAGAAACTGTCCCTGCATGCACGGCATGCACCACCACATAGCTTTATATTCCAGTCTGAAGCAGGGGCGAAGGAAAGCAGTTATTCTTAAACCATAAGTAATAGTTATGAAGTAGGATGCTGAGTGATTAATCAAACTTGCCTCAGCTCTCTTATATTTGGGCCCTATGCTCCAAAGAAATCTCCATCTGTCTCATTCTTACATTTCCCATGTGTTCAGAATGATCTAGGTAGACTTTTAGCTGCGGTCTTCAGGCACAAGGCTGAGTTTAAACCTAATACTATACGAAAATATTTTAATGTAATTTGCCAAGTACTCCCAAAACTATTTTGCAGATAGGAAGTGTATGTGATTTTGCTTTAGCTGAGTTTGCAGATCTCCAGTGTGTTCTCACAAATGTTCAAGCAGCTGAATATGAAGTGCTGAATAGTCAATAAATGCTTACCCTGAATCATGCTAGATAATGGATTTAAAATTTTATTCATCTTTGAAGTTCACTGATTCTAAGATTTAGACCTCAAGAAGGACTTAAGAGCCTTTTTTCCTCACTCTGTTCATTAGGTCTAACTAAAATTCTACCACTTACAATATTGCCAATCCAGTGATTTTATGTAAATATTTACAGAAATCAGACTTGTCCAAATAAAGAAGAAAAAATTTAAAATATCACATCAACTTTCAAACAACTTTTTATTTTCTGACATCATGACAGTTTTCAAATTTACACTCAGCCCACATTCAGAATTTACAAGCAGAAAGTATTTAGGCAAATAATTTTGAGCTATTATATGTGGTTATATTTTCAATTTATTTTTCAGTAAGTCTGCAAAATGAGCTAAGATATCAAAAGTTTATTTGCATCTTCTCATTTCTACAAGACTTGAAGGCAGATGATTCCCCAAAGTTGTGGCTCTGAGCCTGTATCACACTCTTAATTGCAATTTTTAAAAAGTTAGCAAATCTCTAAATTTTCTAGTATTGAGGAAAAGCTGGAAAATTACCCGTTTAGCCTTTCATAAAAATAAAAGAAATAACAAAAAACTTTCCCCCCCCCCCCCCCCCTTTTTTTTTTCCTAAACTGCAAAATGGCCTTATGACTTTCAGCAGGATGACAAGCAATCATCTGGCGACATACCAAGCCAGCAAGTAGAGATTCTGGCCAGCTGGCCAAGAACTCAGCTGGTTCCTGCCCAGCTTGCCTGCTGTCCAGCTCCTGACTTCCTGACAGCTTCCACCATTCTCCCCTGGCCAAATGCCTTATCCTCTTGCTGGCTGCTTGATTTGCTGCAGTTCTGAGCTCTGTGTGTCTGGCTGGCTGGTAGAAAGGGTTGAGCCTGTTCTCCAGCTCCCCAGATGCACAGGCACCCATCTGGTGTTCAGGATCTCCAACACAGAGAGGGGCCAAAACAGACTGTTAGCCTTTGCCAGAGATTCCAGACTGCTGATATTTACTTCCAATGTAAAACAAACCAAAAGACTCCACAACTCAGGATTGTCTATAAAATGGCAATTCCCTGTTTCCTCTCATCAGCTCTGACTGAAGACTAAACAGCATAGAAACAGACTGGAGTGATTTTCCATTTTCAATAGTATCCTTGTCCATGCAATGTTCAGTAAGACCTTCCTTGGAATAAAATAACACTAGGTTGAAATAGAGGTAAGAAAATTATTTTTGAAGGCCGTATTTTACATGTCTTTATGGGGAGGCAATGTGCAAAATACGTGATAAATAATAATTAATAACTTGTGAGTGTACTCTCCTGCTTCAAAGAAAAGAAAAAAATTAAGGAAATAAAATTAAAGCTCCAAAGATTATACCTGAGATAGAAAGAAAGTGCAATACATAAAAGGGTTCTGATGTTTGTGTAGAAAGCCTTTCTTCAAATTAAGTCTTCAGAATCTTACCTGTATATCAAAGGCATGCAAAAACAGCTTTCAGTGGTCTCAGTCTATACATATATGTATGCATTTATGTGTGTATATATGTATACACACATTATTTATATGATTTTGAAAATAAATATCCGTATTAAACAACCATAAGGTGACAATTCTACTGACTGACCTAGCTGGGATTCCCTCTGCAATAGTGAAGATATCCAACCATACTGGTAAGAGTATGTATTTAACATTGCATCATGCGTGACTCCTTCCATGGTTAAAAAAAGAAGTAGAATGGAGTGTAGACTAGAATATAATAGAAGCTTTGTGTTTCTGCAACATGACATTCTTGAGAAGTAAGAAACACCCCATGCAAGCAAATCTTATGTTCTTTCTGTCTGAACTCCCACCTGCTGCTACCATGCAAAAAACCCCACAAACAGTGGTGACAATTTGTGGAAGAGCTCTGAATGATTTTTGCTGTCAACAAGCAAAACCCAAGAGACCTATAGCTAAAAGGGCTTAGATTCACTATGTCATCCTACTTCAATTCAGTGCTACCATCTTATGGAAATTAATTAATTCCTTCAATGCAATAAAGAAGGCACTAGTTAGGGAAAAGAATGCCCATGAAAGTTACTCACAAAGGACAGGAGAAAATGTAATGCTTCCATCAGCCTGCAGAGAGGATGATCTGTAACTTTATCCATGCTTGAGCTGTGTTAAAATCTCCAGTCCCTCTTCCTGCTCCCTGTATTACAACACTGAAATATAAATTCTTAGAGATTCTGGGATTTCAGTACTCATAACCCATACTAGCAATGAATATTTACAAGAAAGTTACACAATAATTTTCCTAGGCATTAAATAATCTTACAGTTTATTCAAAGGACTAGATCAAACCAGACCCATAAAATTGACACATTCTTAACGCTGAGTCTAATAAAAACTGTGAGGAAAGGTACAGTTTTATTAGTTATACACTTCCTTGGATGAGTTTAGAAATCATTAGGAACATGAAGAAGTAAAGATGAAACCTTCATACTTTACATACGACCTTTTAGAAAAACTTTCACAGGTTTATTTCATTATTGACTCTGAACATTTTAGTGAGAAATGGTTCAGGCTGACCCAATTCCTTATGGACCCTCACACAGCTCAGCTCTAGGGAAAGAAAAAAGGAGAAAGGATGAAGGAGGCTATCAGGGAACAAATTTTTCATTTTCAGATCTTATTTCCATCAAGCACAGGACTAGATGAGACAGAATTGGATGAGACATAATCATGCAATGTCACCTATATTTATTAGGCAATTCTGGGAAATAAATATATTAAGTAGCAAGGCATATTCTTATTTACTAGGCTGTGGAATATGGAGCCATGGAGAAAATCCTCATTTATTCTAAATAAAGATGATGTATTTTTTAATAGATTAAGTAGATTTTTACTCTAAGGAATTCAAAACTTATGAGGGTAAACATTCTATATTTTTAGATATGTGAATAATATATGAGTACTCAGCTGAGCTCATCTCTTCCTATTGCCTTAGAAATCTGTCACATGAACTAAGGGAAGTCTTATTAGCTGAAAATGGGTGTGTGGCCCAACTTTCCATTTTGAGGTGAAACTGACATTTCAATGCATAACCAACCGCATTGCATAGTGTAACAGTGTGGCATGATGAAATGATAAAATAGTAGCTTTCAGATGCAGAATTGAAGAAAGAAAAAAATTATGTTGAGCTAGGAAAAATGTTAGATTATACAGCAGTTATCCTCTTTCCCTCTCCTCCCAACTTTCTTCCTCCTCAAAAAAGAAATCAATGATTTTTCTTCTGAAAATATTTAGCATTACCATCATGAACATCATTACAGGCACCTAAGAGATCCTTGTACCATTGTTTCTGGTAAGGAATGAAATATCTGCTTGATGTACTGAAATTTTTAGCCTGTTTTTCTATGCATTTTTTTTTTTATTCCTGACTTTTAATCTAGCATCTCTCCTATTTTCCAACCACAGAATGATTTTCAAACACCCATCCTTCTTTCTAGGTCAACACATGCACTGACACTGACAGTTTGCAGATTTTCCTTTTAAACTTCATAAGTAGGCTAGACCACTTTCCATGGCAATATGAATCAGAAACATGAAAGTCTGGGAATTACTGTATGAACAGAATTTAGAAGTCGAGAGAAAACCCCATTTTGAATTCAGGCTAATATTATAATGAAAAAATCAAGGATGAGGATAATATTGATGGCAACTTCACAATGAAACTTTACAAATGTTTGGGGTTTCTTTCAAATCCTTTTAAGATTCAGTTAAGATCTGTTTTCTTCTGCAGTGTAAGATTAGGACCGGTACACATTAGCAGTCTTAACTCACTGTGCAAGGAGCTAGTGAAAGATATCATGGCTGATAGCCAATATTTACAGAATTGACTACTTTCATGTTTAAAGTAAAAATCTCATTTTTTGTCCAGCTTCAGAAAATGCATTTTGTAGTTCTGGAAGTTATTTATTTGTTGAAAGACAGGACTAAAACAACAACACTGCAAGAAATTTCTGCTAAGTCATATATATTTCCACTTTTTCCTTAGGGGGAAAAACAAACCACCACCTTCCTAAATTTGATGCACATTCTTCACAAAGAATGCTTTATATGCCAAACAGCTGTCCCAGCACTTTCTCACAGCAAAATTGCAGTGCCATGGACAAATGAAGCTCTCAAAGAAAAGTAGTTTAGACCAGAGCGGTATCTGCACAAACAAAGAATTAGTTGGAGCTTGTCCAAACCAGGCTGTTGTAAAAAGACGAGGTATTGCATACTTTGTGGATCTATAGAATTGCATGGTTTGCCCCTTCTATGGAGTGCTGTTGGCTTAAAAGTACTCTATGAAAGAACTACAAAAAAATAAAACTGATATTGACTTGCCGCAGATGATTCTATAACTCAGGTGTCAAGTACAACACAATTTTTAAGTTTAATGTGCTATCTTTCAAATATCTGCATGTTATCATCTTAATACCAGATTGTATAACCAGATATGTGATATATATGTGTCTGGGGAGGTTTAGGTTAGATATTAAGAAAAGACTCTTCACCCAGAGGATGGCTGGGCACGGGAACTGGGCATTGACTCTCCCCAGGGAAGTGGTCACAGCGCCAAGCCTGGCAGAGTTCAAGAAGGGTCTGGACAATGCTCTCAGGCACAGGGTGTGACTCTTAGGGTGTCCTGTGCAGGGTCAGGAGTTGAACTCAAGGACCCTTGTGAGTCTCTTTCAACTCAGGATATTCTGTGATTCTATAATGAAGAGGTCAGCAAGAGGGTAGAGTAGGGGAAAGCCTGCTCCATGATGAGCACAATTTTCAATTTACCATTATTCAAAACATTCACAGTTCTACTTTTTGCTAAAGTATTTTGGAAAATTTGTTTTCAATACTATTGACATATTTCATTCATATTGGTTAGTCACGTCCAGAAAGAATTTAAATTTCTGGAGCTATGAGACATTTTAAGAAAATAGGCATTTTTAAGTATACATGCATGCATATATGCACATATAAATATGTATTTATACGTATATAAATACAAAGGAAAAAAATGCAAAATCTACATGAGAATGAGAGATCATAGTTTTACCATGTTTGTTACTATTAGCTCAAAGCAATTCAGAAATTTTTCCTATTTTCTTTTATTTTTGTTGCACTTTAGAAGTATAAACTAGATCTGAAACTGCAGAATTTTTTAAAAAAACAGAAAACCCACTTCTGTTTTGGTCTAAATCTTACTGTATTGTTTTATGTTTTATGATCAACAATAACTCATTCATTGTCCTTGCCTTCCTTATTACACATTCTCTCGGCATATATATAATTAAATTCCACTCACAGGACACAACGTATCATACTCTCTACTCAAATCCATAATCTGAAGGAAAGCCTGAGAATTACTCTGGTGTTGGTTTACAAGAAGCTCAACACGACCCAGCAATGTGCACTCCCAGCCCAGAGGGCCAATCATGTCCTGGGCTTCATCCAAAGCAGTGGGCCAGCACGGTAAGGGAGGGGATTCTGCCCCTCTATTCCACCCTGGTGAGACCCCATCTGGAACACTGCATCCAGCTTTGGGGTCCTCTGTACAGGAAGGACATGGACCTTGTTGGAAATCAAGAAGCCAGACCCTCTCTGAGTTCCTCTGAGGGAGAAAGGAATGTAGAATTTGAGTCAAAGCCTTTAGAGAAATTAAGGTACATTAAACCACATAAGTTAAAATTAAGCCTAAGTAAGAAAGAATATATTTCATATATTTCCTAGGTGCCTGAGTAGATGCAGAGTGCCCTAAGTTCCAGTTAAAAGTTCAGTGCTTTCTAAAACACATATTGAACATATGAATATTGTTTTGCATTTTTAAGATAGAGCTAGGAACATAAACAGATAGAACATGTACATGGATAGATAAAGTGCGCAAATATACATAGAGATGTGTAAGAACTGACACTGTCTTTTGCATTTTAAAATACAATTCTAATAGGTATAAAGTTTTAAAATCATGTTTTCAGATGATTGGTCAGTTTAAAATTAAAACCCTCAGTAGAACATGCATTCAGATTTCACCTACCTACCTACCTGCTGCTGCTGCTCACTGCTGCTTGCTTTGCTTTACCTGCACACATTCTCACATGCACGCATCCAGACAGAAGAAGAAAGAAGGAAAGAAGAAAGAAGGCCACAAGATCTCTGATCCCTGCCCGAGGCCCTGAGCCAGGGAGGCCTCGGGGAACTTCTAGTTCCCACCC
>WAAG01015858.1:171904-195918 GCA_013390105.1 Tichodroma muraria | reverse complement strand
GGGTTCGGGGGCCGCCGGCGGGCGGGACGGGCGGAGCCTCTACTGGCGCTGGGCAGGGGGCGGGCGAGCGACGGGTGCCGGCGGGTTCGTGCTCGGTCCGGCCCTCCCTCAGCCCTGGTGGTGGCTGGGGACAGGACCCCGCGTCCGGGCCTCGTTCCGCTCGGCCGAGCCCGGGGAGCTGCGCGCCCGCGGTCCCCGCGCGCGTGGCCCCGCCGTGCTCCTGCTCGGCCTCGCTGTGGCCAAACTGTCACTGGGAGGGGGCGTGGGGCCCGCTCCGCCCGCCGGGCCCCGTTACTGTGGGCACGGTCTGGCCATGTTTCCTGAGCTGCCTGCACAAAGGCCGTGCCACTTCCCTGGATGCGCGTTTCTTTAAGTAAAGGTGAACTTTAAATATAAATACGTGGTTTGGTTTGGCATAGTGCTGTGAAGGGTAAAAGCTGAGCTAAATAACCTGTGGTCGGAGTGAAGTGGGCTTGTCTGTTTACGTCGGTATCACTTAACGTGTTTAAAGGGCTGCTCTGCCAACAACGGGTTAAAAGTAATAATGCCGTGGTTTCCAAGGAATCACAGTGACAGAACTGGTAGAGGTGCATGGGGAGGAGGGAAGACACAGCTGTAGAGCAGACCATAGAAGAAACAGAGAGAACTGTTCTGCGGTATTTTTTTATAGTTAAAATGTGATGTTGAAAATACTGTTGGGCTGTAGGAAAGGCTAAAAAATATGCACTGCTAGTGCCTGAGAAAATAACTACAGGCTTGGGGCATTGTGAATTGTAGTACAGGACAAGGATGACTGGTATACTAACAGAATGGAATAAACAGGTAAGGGTGTTGTGATGGTCAATTGATACAGGTCTCTCTTGTTCTTCAGGTAAAGCAAATTGAAAAACGAGACTCTGTTTTAACATCAAAAAACCAAATTGACCGGCTGACCCGACCTGGATCTTCATATTTCAACTTGAACCCTTTTGAGGTTAGTTTGAATGATCTGTCCTCCTTTCTGAATTAGTGTATGAGCTTCCTCAGTATTTATTCTAGTAGAAGACAACATAAGAAAGGAAAATTCTCTGAGTACTGATTACTATGCAGAAGGTTTGAAGAGGACAGCAGGATGGTGTATATGTGCTCACTGTCTTTCTCAGTGTCTGATGGAAGCACAAGCTGTATGTTGTCACATTTCCATCATACAACATCACTGGAAGATTTGGCTGGGTACTTTCTGAACAGAAAGGTAGTAGCTAGAGGTGGTAGTTTGGCAGGTTCTGGTCACAGCTCTTTAAATTCAGCATTTCTAGTTGTGTGTTTTATTTTGGGTGTTCATCCCACTGAATTTCTATAGTGACTAGAGTAAGAAAAGGTCTGTCAGTGGTCACACCAGTGAGCAATCTCTGAGGAGCCACTGGGTAATGGATAATCCCCTTGCACTTTTATAGTGTTTAATTCCAGTTGCAGTCAGTTATAAAAGTCTTAAGTAGGAAAGCCTGAGGAAGACAGTAAATAAACAATATGGTATTCATCTGGAGTTGGCTTTCCCTGGATGTGTTCCTTCCTGCTGTCATCTTTGCTGCCTTTTTCAAGCCTCAGGTGCTTTTTGTAGTCCCAATTCAGGGCTGCTCAGCCAGATGAGTCAGCAGATTCACTCTGACAATGTTCAGTTTTGTATAGATCTTAGTACTTGATTTGAAGAATAAATTAAGAAAGCTGTTTCAGAGTAGACTGTGTCTTTCCTGTGGGAGAGTGTGTTTTATTTACAGGTTCTTAGACCAGCACACATCTGCTCACTTGTTGCTTAAATCTTACATTCAGTAAATTAATTCACAGAAGAGTTCCTAAACTCTGCCACATCTGTAAAGATCAATAAACAAGAGGTGTCACTTATGGAAACCAAACAGTAAAACTACTCTCTTCTTTCAAAATGATAAAATTAATATATTCTTATAAAGTAGTATGTTTCCTGTCCAACGTTCTAAGTTATGAGTGAACTGACATTGTCCCCAAACCACTGTAGGTTGTTGTTTCTGTCAGACTGAGCATTGCTACAGGTCTGGTTGAAGGTTCAGGCAATTCATGGATTGTAGCTGTCTACACAAGACTTGAATGTAGAAAGGACACTGGCATAGCCAGAGGAATCTAGCATTGCTAAAAGTAGTGTCACAAATGTCAAAAAGATTGTGAAATGTTTCTGTTTTACTGGGTGAAAATTCACGTCATTGTGGGGCAAACTTTCTGGTGTGTGTCTGTGTGCCAGTGAACCAGGTGTTACAGAATCATAGAATAGCTGGCTTGAAAAGCNCCCAACTTCAACCTCCCCTGACTCAGTTTCATGCAATTTCCTCATGTCCTATTACTGGTCATGAGAGTGAAGAGATCAATACCTGCCCCTGAGCTGCCCTTTGGAAGGATGTTTAAGAGTGTAATGAGTTCTCCCCTCAGCCTCCTCTTCTTCAGACTCAACAAACCAAGTGACTTCAGCCACTCCTCGTGAGAGTGTTAGAGCTTGCTGACAGGAACCTGAAACATGGAGAGTAGCATCAAACTTGCTCTGCTTTCATGGTCTCTTAGGTGCTGCAGATGGATCCTGAAGCCACAGACGAAGAGATAAAGAAAAGATTCCGACAGGTATTCAGCTTTTGCACTCAAAGTCCGTGGAAGGGAAGTAGAAGTGCTGTAGAGATTGTGCAGCTGGGTGTGGGCACAAGAAAAATGGTAGTAAAGCTGCATCTGGGTAGAGTGGTGTCTATTTTTGGCAGAAATGCATAGAACAAAGCTTGTATCAACAAGAGGAGAGCTGCAGCTCAGTGTTCCTGGTCCAAGTGTGACAGGCTGCTTTGCCTGTGCCATGTGTGATGGGGCTATTGCAAGCTAACAGAGCCATGTATAATCAGCCTCTTGAGCTTGAGTTCAAAAGGAAGATCAAAAGGTATTTTTCTCAAATATATAGACTTGGATCCAGATTTTCTCTGAGGTTTCTTTAAGAATTTCCATGGTCATTTTCAGTGGCTTGGTTACCTGGAAAAGAGGCAGCCCTGCTTACTGGCACGTCTGCAGCACAGGAAATGTTACCCCAGCCTGCCTTTGCTGACAGACCTGCAGGAAAAGTTTTGAGTTTAATCAGTGCATACAGCAATGAAACAGTATTTGGAGGGCTGCAGCCTTCACCTGAATTAATGATGTGAGTGTCTTTAGATAGGAAGATGCTGGGTGGCAGAGGAACAGGATATGGACTACTCCTGTATGTGGGAAGTGGGAGGATAACTTTTTGGTCTGTTAACTTTTTGTTAACTTCTGACTTCTGCAAAACGATGAAGTATGATGTTCTCAGCTTTGGACTGGTAAAACACTACAGTGAGATGTTTTGAATTCAGGCTAATGAAATGAAAAATGTGCATGGAATTGTGCATTGAAGAAATCAAACACCTAAGTGCAGAATGTGGAACAGCCAACAAGGGGAAAAAAGGCACTGGCTGAAGTAAATCTGTTCAGGACTGAGGGCAAACCTTTTCCTGGGAGCTGCAAACTTGCAGCTGTAGAGTTCCAAAAGTAGTTATTTTGTATACTTCAGCACTAAAGCAGTTTCAGTTGCTGCTCTGTACAACAGTGGCAGAAATAAAAGGTCTATATAAAAAAAAAAAAATTAAAAAGAAGCCATATGAGGAAAGTTTGAAATAACTTTCTGAAAGAGGAATGTGGGGGACATGTGGTTTCCTGTCCAGTTAAAGTTCTCCTCAGGATGGTAGTGATCCATGTCCTGACTCTGCCAGGTGGAGTACAGGCAGGAGTTTGCTCGACTTTCAGTAAAGTAGCCCAAAGAAAGATGACCCCTCTTAAATAGTTTGGTATTTTGACAGCCTTGGGGATGCTGGAGAACTTCTTGAGAGACTGGTTGAAGATTGATCTATTTATGTTTGTTTCTTGTCAAGACCAAGGATACAAATCTTTGATGACCAAGGGATTCATATCAGCCTAGGCACTGCAGCTGAGGGGTGTTAAATTGTTCCTGTCATCACAAGCTGCAGCTTTGCTTGGATGGCCTGTTTGTTACAGGGATTGTTTGTTCTATCAGCTTGTACTGGCACATAGTTCTGCATGTTGTCAGCTGGTTTGTCCATCTACAGGGGAATGTGATCTCTTTGGATTCTTTCTGTCTGAAACTATTTTGCTTCTCTCAAAAAACTCTGAACTACTCTTCATCTTTTACCATGATCTTGATAGCAAAATCCTTTTTCTTGCAGCTGTCAATATTGGTGCACCCAGACAAAAACCAAGATGATGCAGATAGAGCCCAGAAGGCATTTGAAGGTAATACTCTTTCTCTGGGCTGCTCTGGGTTAGTAGTTGCAGCTTTTCTGGTGCTGGTTTAAAAACTCATTAGGGTGGAGGGGACAGAAGAGTTGCTGCAGAGGTGCTTTACCTGGGGCAAAAGCAACTGGTAGCAGCAGCTGTGTGAGGTGGTGGCATTTCAGCAGGTGGCACTAGGTGGCAACAATGCCATTGTCGTGTCACAACAGGGACAGACATCTTCATGGGGTTTTGGGATTGTTCAAGAAAAGCTTTTTGATCTGTGCATTAGATTTTATTCAAAGACCATATGACAGAAGTAGAGTGATGGTTTTAGGTGTGTGCTTTGCATCACCGTGAGGTGTTCATGCCTGTAACTACAGCTGGTAGGACTGATGCTTTCACCTGCTCCCTCTAGAAGGTATCAGACAGTTCCTGCCATTACTGTACCCCAAACCTCGTTCAACTAATCATATTTTCACTTTCCTAGTTGTATTTAACAACAAAACAGACTGACAAACAAATGACCTCCACAAATTCTAGAAGCCAAATTAGTAATGCCAACAAGTAGCAGTCTTGTGATGCCTTGTGAACATGACTACTGGTGCTATTAATATTGATGCTTTTTGTTAGCTGTAGATAAAGCTTACAAGCTGCTGCTAGATCAGGAGCAAAAGAAGAGAGCCTTGGATGTGATACAGGCAGGAAAAGAATACGTGGAACACACAGTGAGTATTCTATGGGAACGTCCAGACTTGGGGGTAATCAGTCGTTCATGTTTTGCTTTTTGGTGCACTTGCTTCGTGTTTAGGTCACTAAACTGAACTAAAAATGTAATTTGTACTTGTAATGGCACTGTGCTGGTGGACTCCAAGCTCTTCACAGCAGAAACAAGCCTTCTGTGTCCAGGACTGCTGTTGAGCTCAGTGCAAGTTAATTCAGTGAAATTCAGTACTTGAAATAATCAGGTCAGACCACATGATCTGACCTAAATATTTTTTTCCAAGTCTGTGAATGAATGATGCAGTTCAGATATGTGTAGGTGGAAGAGGATGGGTGGTGACAGCAGGAGCCTGGGAAATTTGGGGGATATTGACCTATAAGATAAGAAAAGGAGCTTGGATTGTATTGGCCAAGAAGTTGGAGTGATGTGAGTGGATTAAAACACAGAAAGCTTGAGGAAGCAGATGATATGGGAGAACTCAGATACTCTTAATGCTAGGAACACTTGATGTTCTGTTTGTTGTTAGCCACTTGAATATCATCAAGCAAAATAAACTTCCCGCTGGTTTGGATGGTGTATTTTGAATAAGAGTACATCTTTCACAAAGGGTTGTGTTGAAGGAGTAGTATCCAACACAGTATTTTTAATTACAGTTCATGTGATAGTAATCTTGTATCTCTCTGTCTGGGCCTAGGAGGGTTTGGAGTAAAACAAAACACCAATCAAGATCAAAGTTGTTTCTATACATTGGAATAGAAATGCAGAACCACTTGGATACAGTTATGTAAGCCCTATAAAATTTTTAAGGCTTTTATTTTTGTTCTTAATCTTTAGGTGAAGGAAAAAAAGAAGCAGCTGAAGAAGGATGGAAAACCTCCCACTGTAGAGGAGGATGATCCTGAAGTTGTAAGTCATACTATGTTCAGAGAAACTGGAAACACAATGTGTTTTGAGGAATTAAGATTCAAAGTCATAACAGAAGTATTTATTTGACTTGTTAATGTTGTAAAGCCGTACATTTACAGAAGAACAAATTCTGCTTAGCCACCGTAGAGTATCATGTGATCCCTGTGTACTGTGGAAAACAGCTTCACTGTAGTGTAAAGAGTAAATATGTTGTGAGATTATATAGATCAAAATACTCTGTTCTTTTCCCAAAGCAAGTTTTCATTGCTTGTGCATTGTGCACTCTTTTTTGAATTTCTTGTTGTCTTCTGACTGCTGGAAGTGTGGTGTTCCTGCTGGCAGAGGCCCGTGTAACACTCACTGCAGTGTGGCTAAAATGAACTTGTTACTTTTTAATGAGAGCAGTTTTGTCTGTTTCATTCATGTAGCCCTGAGGGACAGATGTGCTGTTCTGCAACAACCACTTGTATTGAAAAGAGCATGGCATAACTTAATTCTTCTTAGCTGGGTTCTAGTCTGGAGAAGTCCAGTGGTATGAGAGGCTGCAACAATGATAGGTGATTGCCAAACATTGACTTCTTTGGTCTCATTGCCCTTTTTCTTCCTGGAAAGTGAATTCTTCCTGTCAATATGACCACAGTAACTCCATAACCATCCTATTTCTCATTTTTCAGAAGTCTGTTGCTCTTCTTTAGTAATGAAGATTGGTTTAAGCATACTGATTTCCTACTGGGAAGCCAATGCTAGATTTTTATAACACATCAAGAAGGTCTGCTGGAAAATTACTCTTTAAAACAGTGACCATTTTGCCTTTTTCTTGTCAAATGTAACAATGCAAGACTTAACCCAGGAATAAGAGGGTTTGAAGTGAACAGTTCTGTTTAGTCACAGCTTCGTGAATACAAATTAAAATGAGACTAATATGAGGTTAATATGCAGTTGCTTCCTGCTGCCAGGACCAGAATTTAATCAGCAGTGGTTTATACAGCTGTTGTCAGGGCAGAATAGGGGTTATGTGAGCACACCTATGGTTTGCTTTCTTCTTAGCTTCATACATTCTATGTAAAACAGACTTTAACTGTGGTCATGGGCATTATTTTAACACTGGATTTGTGTTTTACAGTTCAAACAAGCTGTATACAAACAGACAATGAAGCTCTTTGCTGAACTGGAAATCAAGAGGAAAGAAAGAGAAGCAAAAGAAATGCATGAAAGGTATAAATGACATTCCGCTTGTGCACTTCAGGCTCTTGTTGCCCCTCATGCTTCCTCAGAGAAGATAAGAGATCAGAGAGTCTTACAATAGTCTAAATTGGAATGAACCTCTGGAGATCATCGGTCTGACTTCCTGCTAAAAGCAGAGCCTTAGATTAGATTAACCAGTGTCCTGTCAAGCTGATTTCCAATAATGTGGATTCCACCACTTCTTTGGGAAGCCCATGGTTTGTACAGCCCTGTGCTTGAGAAAAGCACACAGGAAATTTGCCCTCCTGTGTTGAAGATGTCAATATAATTTATATGTGTGTATTCTCTTATGTGTACACATGGAGGGCAGGCATAACACTGAAATGGTGACACAATTCTGCATGCTATTAGCTCGTGAAGGATTGATTTTTAATTTTTTATTTAAGTGCCAAAGATACCTTGTGGCATGTGTGATCCTGAACTATTTTAGGTGTTTTGATCACATGCTGCCTGAGTGCTCACTGGGAATACACTTCCTGCAGCAGGGTTCTGTGCTGGTCAGTGAGAAGGAGATAGTTGTAGGACATTGCTTTAGATTACAGATGAAAAGTAGGGGTTTAAAAATGTAATTTGTACTTTGCATGCTGAAGTGGTCATTAACTTCTCAGAACATGTACCCTCAACAGTTTTAGAGACTTAACACTACAGTGATGTCCAGCTTCTTGGATGAAGAAGTCCAGCTTTTTTTGCTGAGCAGGAAAAGCCAACTCCTTAATTGTATGCTTGCTGTCAATGGGGCCAAACCATCTTCTCTGCTTGCTGGTCTTCCCAATTTGAAACCAAATTCTATTTGCTGTGCTATCTTCGGTGTGTGTATTTATCTCTTTGTAATCTGCCAAAAAATTAGAAGAGCTTTCCAAGAAGTTTTGAAAGTATTTGCTTTTTAAAGTAGATGCTTGTGGGTTCATAAGTTTTGTGGTTTCCCTTCCAGGAAGCGGCAGAGGGAAGAGGAAATTGAAGCACAAGAGAAAGCTAAACGAGAACGAGAATGGCAGAAGAACTTTGAGGTATTCAGCAGTTTAACTTACAGAATAGGCCTCAACAATTCTTGTCCATGTTGCTGGGAATGCCCCTAGAGAGATGAGAGACCTTTTGTATGCAAGTCTGTAAGATAATTTAATAGATCTGCACCAGCCTGTGTTTTGTTCATGTGTGTGGAGAAGAGTCCATCAATAGGGCTTTGGTATCTATCACCTGTGCAGAAACAGGTCTGGTAAATTGAGGTATACTATTTTTCATCTCTGTCAGCAGTTCATTCTTGTCTTTAGTTGTAAAACAGAATTGCTGCTTAGCCCAGGTCACTGGTTACTGTTAAAACTTAATCTGGAAAGTGTTTGTGTGGAGTGTTGGTGGTACTTTCCAGTCAGGTTGCCCCAGCATCCAGATCCCTGCTGGGGTGCTGGGCCCTCTCCCATCCTGCCATGGGAAAGGGGGCAGGGAAGCAGACAGCTGCTGTAGCCAGAGCCCATCTGCAGCTCTGGTATTGCAGAGGTGGGCCTGGAGTGGATGGATCACATGCTGTGATGTGGATAATTACTGGACTTGTTCTGTCCTGCTGTGAAATCTTCAGCCTGTAGAGATCATAGGTTGGCTTTGTAGGGAAATTTGGGGGTTTAGGGTTTTTTTTTGTGGGTTGTTTGGTTTGGTTTCTGTTTTGGGGTTTTTTTCTCCTCAGGAAAGGTTTCTGCTGCTCAGCAGATAGGGCAGGGAGAGGAGAAGTGCACCAGAGGCCTTTTTTTCTCATTGTGTAAATGTGATGAGACTTTGAGCAAGAAGCATGAGAGAATGCAGCAGTACATTTCCCTTCTGTTCTCTCTGCCTTCAGTCTGCAGCACTGTGAGACTGAGGAGTTGAGACAGAGAAAGGACATGGCACATTCTGGGCTGACAAATTAGGAGCATCCATTCGAGAGGTTTCTTGTTTCCTTTGAGGATTCTGTAGAGTGTAAGGACAGCCCGACCCAATCTGGTGGTTTCTGAAACAAGAATCCAGCACAGTGCTTATACTGGTGTGTGTAAGCTCAGCTGTAGTTCCAATGCACTGTGCTGCTCTGGCTCTTCCCAGTGTCTTTGTGTCCTGGCTGTCAGGGGCTGCATGCTGGATAAGGGGAAATTGCTACTTGTCTCCTGTTCTACCTGTGCTTCGGCTCTTGCACTTGCTAACTCTCTGCTTTTCTCCCTCTTGTTCCCAGGAAAGTCGGGATGGTCGTGTAGACAGCTGGAGAAATTTCCAGGCAAATACAAAGGGGAAGAAAGAAAAGAAAAACAGGACCTTCCTGAGACCTCCCAAAGTAAAAATGGAGCAGCGTGAATGATCCTGGAAGCACTGCCCAAGTGCAGCTCCTCAGTTCCCTTCTCTGCTTTTAAGGACTCATTGGCACCTAGAGTAAGATTTGCTTTTTAGTAGACTGTTTGTTTCCAGTACAATTAATTATCAGTCGAAGTATTTTTTGTACTCTGTCTGTTTGAAATAGGGCCAGAGAATGACCCCGGCCAGGGCCCCGCTACACGTAGAACACTTGGCTTAGGAGAGTCCCCGCCATTCCTGCTGTCCCGTGTGTCTGCTGCCCTGTAACTCGGTGTTTTGTACTTCACAGAGACTGTGCTGTTTCACCACTTCTGTTTCTAGTTTGAGAGCTGAACAAAATGTTGGAAATGCATCCAAAACCCTTCCAGGCACCATCTTTCTCAGCAAGTTCAGCTTGGGAAAGATCTGGACTGACTCTGGGAATATGCTCCCAGCACTGTGTAGTGCTGTTGGCCTGCAGTTGAGTCCTGCAGCTCCTCACTGCATTGAGTGGTGCTTGGAAGGAACCTGCCCCCAAGATCTGATTTCCAAACTAAAATCCCAGCTCTCAGGCTTAGACTTCTGTTAATCTCAGACCAGCTGGTCACTTCCTATAAAGGAAAATAACTTCTCTTGATTAATAGTTAAGCTGCAATGGTCTGTATGTAAAATAAATTTTTACCCAAATTACCTTTTTTTTTTTCTTGGAATTATTAAAAAATTCAATGGCAGGGGTGTGAATGGAGTGCTGTCACAGGGATGCTGCTGCTCTTCAGCATGAGCCTGTGCCCCAAGCTGAGACTGTGGTGCCAGCTGTCTGCCTTTCCAGTTCTCCACATCCCTTTTAAGCTGCCCAAGGTGTTCCAAGTGCAGTGGCACCAGCCTGACACAGAGGGGACATAAACTGTCCTCATCCTCTGGCTGTGCTCCTGGCAGAGCCTGGCTGCCTTAATCCACAGCCTGGCTGGCAACCTTTGCTGGGAGAGGCCATAGTTCAACTGGTGCAGCTTGGTTGTTGGGTTGGGAAGTTGGGATGTTTGCTGCAGCTCTGCAGTTGGGTGCCTGGGGAGCTCCAGGGCAGGCAGCCAGCCAGTTCCTTCTGGCAGCAGTGCATTATGCACCTGTAATTGTGACTGGGTTGTGACTGTCTTGCCCTTCAGGTCTGTCTTAAAGGCCTTACTCTTCCTTTCCTGCCAAAATAAGAGCCAATTCTTATCGACAAGGAAACCCCAACAACCACTTCCTTGTTAAGCAACCCACGGCCGTAAGTGGAGCAGACAGAAACACGTGTGATTTCTTGTTATGAGTGACTCAGGTGAATGCTGTGCCCATGACCTGAGCAATGCCAGTGCCACAGAATCTGTTGGGGGAACCCCCATGTGGAATCTGGGCAGAGCAGTGCCAGTGGCAGCAGGAAGGAGTGGGTCCCCCATGTGCCCAACCACCCTTTCCTCCCAGGCTGAAGGAGCACAAGGACCAAGGGGGGCTTAGAGTGCTGCAGAAGGGGTACAGGAACGAGCTGCCATAGCCTGGAGTACTTTCTCGCTGATGTTTTCTGATCTGGGGACTTCCACAGCAGAGCAATGCCCTTCCTGGTACTTTGCCTGAAGAATCTCCACCTATCACGGAAGCCCTGGAACAAGTACTCACTGTACTGCCTCCTGACCCAGGGATTTGGAAGGAAATGGGGAGCCCAGAGGACAGATCTGGTGAGGGCACTGGTCCCCCCTTGCTGAGCTGGGGCCACCTCTGCGCCCCTGGCCCACCCAAGGAGTGTCCCTGACCTGGAGCTGCTCCAGAGCTGGGCTGCCCCATCTCTGGCCAGTGGGGCACCAGGTGCCACAGGAGTGTGACAAGCCCCTCACCATCAATGGAGCTTCAACCACTGTGTTCCTTCTACTGCCTGCCCGAGGAAGGTCCACAGGAACTGGTGTCAAGCTCCAGGGTGCAGCCGGGGCATGGCTAAGCATGTTGCAAGTGCCAAGAGGGAAGTGAGTCACTCACCTGGGAGCCAGCACGACGCCCTCTTTCCTGTCAGAGCCTCTTCCCAGGCAGGAGCACACACACAGCTCGGCCCTGCTGGTGTCTCGCAGCACGGACCTGGTGGGCTGGGGTCTGTGACTGAGCTGCAGCAGGTGCTCTGTGGCCCCAAGGTAAGATGATCCTTTCCCTTCTGCTTGCTCTCCCAGGCCTCCCTCCCCAAGCTCCTTCTGTGCCTGGGTAGCTTGGGACATGGGCTGGCTCAACATCCCCCATGATCATGGCATCTCAGACAGGGCCAAGGGCTTCCAAGACATCTTCATCCTCCCAGTGTGGGTGTGGGAAGACGCTCCTTGTTCCGCACGCTCAGCAAGCAGGGATGAGGTGATGAGGTGCATCGTGCCAGCGTGAGTCAGGCGGGTGCTGCTGCTGCCTTTGGGGCTGTGGGGAGGGAGCTGCTCTCACTCATTCCACCCCTGAGTGACAACAGCCCTGGCTTCGCTTGGATGCTGTGAACCAAGGTGAGGAGCCCTGCCTGGACCTCACTCCTGCGAGGAAGAGGAGGCAGCGCTTGGAGCCTCTCAAGGAGGGCAGGTCTCTCATCCCACTCAGCACAGCCCGGGCTGGGCAGGCGGGTGGGGCAGGTGGCCAGCAGCTGTGGCAGGAGCACTGTCCCGGCCTGGCAGCTCAGGCAGGACACACCTCCAGCAGAGCTGTGACAGCCTGGGGCTGTAGCACACAAATCCTGACACGGTGGCCCGTGAACTCACCCCTCTGCCCAGTGCAGCAGGGCTGGGCTTGGGAACCAAAACCGGCTGGAGGCTGCCCTGCTCTCACCCACTGCTGGTGAGGCTGTCCAGCTACAGCAGTGACATTCTCTGCCAGTCTGGGCAATCCCTGTGGCACAGCCTGCAGCCCTGCCCTGCCTTGACAGCTGTCAGAGGGTACCCAGGGAGTGCCACTGCCCCAGGAGTGGCTTCTGGCCGGTGGGTTGGTGTGTTTTCCTGCTGAGCAAGCCCTGCGCATTCTTGCAGGGTTGGTAACAAGATGGGGACAGGCTGGGCTCAGCTCTGAAGTGTTCATGATGGGGGAAGTTGAGTTTATTTAGTGTTTCTTCCCTGCGACAAGCTAAAGAAAATTTTGTAGAGTGTTACAGGGGTAGTGGGAATTCAGACAGTAACACTCAGCACCAGCTGAGCGTGTACTGCGGCTCCAAAAGAATCTCATGGTTTTTTAAAGACCCATCCTGGCACTCAAGAATGTGTCCTGGGGACTGGAACCAGCAGGGACCAAGCTCATCTGTGTGCCAGTGGCTGGTGCTGTCACAAGCTGCATGTTGGTATTTCATCTTGTCCTTGTCTGTTGCTTGTGTCGCTGACAGGGCAGTCACAGACCCATCAGGTGAAATGCTGCTCCTCCATTTGCACTTCTCGGAGAGCTCTTCTCTGCCAACACAGTGTAGCTTGCTCTTGGGAAGAAATCTCTGATATTTGCTTATAAAACCAAGAGTTTCTGATCCCTCCAGAATTTACATGTGGTTGTCCAAAGCGAGTATATTTCTAAGGAGGAAACGACTGCAAGGGCAAGTGCCAGAGGTAGGTGGGGCTTACAGGAACCCTGGGCATCTGCCATGGCAGCATGTGCTGCCACGAGAATGCTGCTGGGTGCCAGACCCATGGGGAACAGCCACTGCCCACCAGTCAGCCTGTGTGGGGTTATCCCCAGCGAATGGAATTTGGAACAGCTGCTCTGGGATCCAGCACGTACAACAACCTGAAGGACTATCAGTGCTCCTTAACAGCATCTATGGGAATCAGAGCAAAAGAAGTTTATTGATTTTTTTATTAGGTTGCAAGTTGGCTTAAAGTAAAGGCATATTCAGGATTGGTTTTTTTTTTTCAACTCAGCTGTGCACAGCCATCAGAGCTGTCAGCCAGTGTGTGCATTCCCTGGGTGGGAAGAGCAGGAAATAGTGTCAAGCACAGGGCAGTCAGCCTGCCAGGAGTGCTGAACAAGCCCAGCCTCCCCTGGAAAAATGTATCTTAAGATTGGAGCCAGTTACATGCTCAGAAATTGGCAGCAGGGCCAGGAGAGCAGGGAAAGAGGGTCTCTAGGTGGGAAGGGAGTAAAAGGGAGGAGCTGGCTGTGGGCACTCTATGAGGTCAAAGGGACCTGCCAGTGCAGAAAGGCCGTGCTGCAGGGCAATGCAGAGGAAGGATGAAGACTTTGGAAGGTTCCTCCCCCGCCCAAAACCCCCTGGGCTTTCATTTCCTCTAAGGGCTGGCTTGTGGCAGGACAGTGAGCCAAGATTTGCCAAGTGTTGCTACATCCCCTGCAAACACTCCCCTTGCCCCTGACATCGCTGGCTGCTCTCCCCAGAGACTTGGGCTTGCTGTCAGCCCACCTCCGTAGCACTCTCTTGTCTGGTTTTAAGTTTGAACCCCCAGGAGCAGCCTGAAGGGCAGAGCTGGGATTCTGTCTCATCCATGAAGGGTCGAGTTCCTTCATCCTTACAGCAGCTGATGGGAAGGGGAAAGGAGGGAGGATGTCTGGTGGCAGAGGGAAGGAGATGGCTGCAGCTTCCATCCCAGCACAGCTCTGGAGCATCACTGCAGGAGCCTCATCTCCCCCTCATGTGGCCTGACAGACAGAGCTGTCCCTTGCTCCACATGCCAGCCCCCCATGCAGCCCACCCTGCCGAGGCTTCCATCCCTTGTGGTGCCATTGCTACGGGGCTCCCTCACACTGCAGGGGTTCCACTCTGCTCAGGGGGTTTCCAACCTGGCCACCCTGTGCTGTGGTGCCAGTTGTGGTGTCCATGGACTGCTGGCTGTCTTGGAGTTCTCCCTGAGTGGGGTTCAGAGCAGCAGGACATGGATTGTCCTGCAGTTTGCAGAGCACTTGCACATCTCCAGCCTGGCTGGAGCTCACCTAGGGGCCCTGGGGGCTGCCTGGCACCTGGCTGCACACCTTCAGAGCACTGTGCTGAAGTGCATGCCAGGTGTTTCCCTCTGTAGTGGCCCTGGGAAAGCCACCTGCACCCTCTGGAGAAGAGCCAGGGAAGGGCCTATCCAGGCAAAGAAGCCCAGACTGGTGCTGGGGCTTTGTCTGTCCCTGGCTGGAGACATCCAGGCACTGGCACAGACAGTGGGTGGGTTCCGGCATGGTGCTGGCTGCCCTGGTTCTGGGCAGCCCAAAACCTTGGGACTCCTGAGGCCAGGTGAGCCAAAAGCCAGCATAGAGCAGCACTGCTGCTGTCCACCTTGGCCCCATGTCAGTACCCCATCTCCCTCGCTGATGAGGAGACTGCCATACCCCAGCTCAGAGGCAGGGCTCACCAAACCAACAACAAAAGTGTGACTTGAAAATGTCCCAGTGTCTGTGCCAGCTCCCTGCTCTTGGAGAAGTTTTGCTGGTGTCCTCAGCAGTGAGGCCCAGGGCACACAGCCTTCAGGCTGTCCCTGTGGCTCCCAGGACATGAAGCTACACCATGGGCGTCTCTGGTGCTCCCACAGCATGGACACGGCCAGGACCTTCTATGGAATGTTTGCCACAGGGGGCTTTTCCTGAGAAGAGCGAGGAGAGCTTTTCCCAGCCTTCCCAGAGGAGCTCCAGTGCAGACTGTCCTCTCCTGCTGTTCCTTGGGCCCTGTCATTGCTCAGCAGGCTCAGACACCCCCTTGTCCTGGTGATGGACTCTGTGGCTCTGTTCCAGTGTGGTTCACAGTGACCCCAAGCACCAGACTCAGGGCTGTGGTTCTTGTAGGTGTGTCAGGTGAGAGGTTTTTGCTCTAAGCTCACCTCTGTGCTGCGTGCAGGTGTAAGAGCAGAGGAAGGCACGGAGGGCAGGTTAATCATTGCCATGGGAGCTACAGCCTGGGATTTACAGCTTGGCTGGGATGTGTGTGCAGCTTTGCTTGTCAGGGGTGTCTCTGAGCACCCCACCATCAGCATTACCATGCTGAGTGAGCTTCAGGCTGCCACAGGTAACAGTGGCCATAATGTGATGGTGTGTGGGACAGGTAACAATCTGCCCTGCTGTGCTGTCTCCGTCTGCTGAATATCCCTGAGACTTGGGGTGGTGGAATCCCTGAATAAGTTCCAACACAAGTGTGAAGGAGTCTGCTAGGAAATGAGTCTGTCCATATATGAGTTTCCTGTCTCTTCCTTTCCTGGAAGTTATTAAATGGAAGCTCTTCTGCCAGTCATCTGTTTGGAAGGAAGATGCTCAAAAAGTTGTCTAATCCCAAATCTAACTGGGGACACAGAGTGGATTCCTATTCTGCCTTTAGAGGAAAATCCCAATTTTGCCCTCTTTCAGGATCATCAGAAGCAGATACTCTGAGGAAAAAGCCTTAAGGACTTTCCAAATGTTTGCTGGGGCTAATTGTCTTTCCTCTACAGCTTATTTTATTTCTCATTTCCTTTAGCTGATGTCACACATTTCCTCTCCTCTAGTGACTCTGCAGTCATGCTACAGTTGCTCCCATTCTGGTGCCCTGTTCTTAAGAGCTGCCAGTGTGGAGACTGTCCAGCCCCAGGGCAGGGAAAATAACATCTGGGAGACAACCAAGCATCCTCAGTGAAACCCCCACCGCTACTAAGGCTGAAGATGGACATATTGAGCTGAATTTTTTCAACTCTGGTAAGCAGAAAATGTACTTTATTAGTAACATTCCTCTTGGAATATACTCTTGCTGATGGCAGAGCTTGCTTTATCTGTAAGCCATATCTATAAGCTTTATCTATGAATCCTGACTGGGAAGGCACAGTCCACGCAGAGTCTATAGACCGGGAGCAGGATTGGCAGGTGCCCTGACCATGCTGCTTACTTCCACCTTCAGCCCTGCATCCTGTGCAGCTGATGGTACAAACCACCTGGGATTACTGGCTGGGGGACTGTGGACAAGGCAGTGGCTCGGGCTGGAGGTCTCAGGGGGTCTGGCCAGGCAGCACAGGCTGCTGTAGCAGAGAACAGGACCCACAGCCACCCGAGCCCTGCCCGTGGCACCTTCCGGCTGGCACAGGCAGCATGAACAGGCTTCAGAGAAAGGGGAACTGCCTCAGCAGGACAGGCTGAGGAGAGCCCCCACAGAGCAGTCTGGAGCTCAGGGCATTCACAGGTGTACGGAGACATGAGCCTGGGTTCCTCAGGCTGAAGAGGGAATTGGGCACTGGGTAAATTCTGTGGGGAATGGTGCAATGTTCCTTTCTAGCTGGGCTTGGTAGAACATCTCACTCGGCTCATGAGAAGGAAAGAACACCTCTCTTGTGATTCTCTGCAGGACCCTGGCATTGGCACAGCACAGCCTCCTAATGCAAAGATAGGTGCTGGGGCCAGGAGATGGCACTGCCATTTCCCACACACCACACCAGGTGAGACAATCTCACCTGCCAGAGATTTCAGCAGACTGGAAGCAGTCACAGAGCATGTTCTCACACCCACCTCTCCAGAGCACAGCCATGTGGCTCAAGCCCACCTTCTGTGCAGGACTCTGCTGTGGAGGGGACTTGCATGTTCACTCTCCCTTCCACCTCATCTGCTGAATCTGGCAGCTGGTGTGCAGTCTGCAGACAGTAAAGCTCACCAGAGCTCCTGAGAAAAGTTTGGTGGCCACCATGCCATTGTGCAGAACCAGAAATGGAGGTGTGGGTGGACAGTGCCCTGGGGCACTGTCTGAAGGGACTTTGTGAACAACTACTGTGCACATGTACTGGATGCAAGAACTTCTCCTCATGAATCCTTCTAGAGAGATGCATTACCTGTTTTTCTTCCCCCTACTCTTGGTATACTCAGGTCTGGTGCCACAGGAACAAACCACCTTTCATTGCAAAGATCCCAGCCCTAAGCACCAGAACTGTTTGCTGGTGTTGCAGATAGTTACAGCAGTGTGAATTTATGACGCAAATTTGGAAAGAAAAAGGAATTCTGTAATGATCTTAGGTAATTAGGACTGCATGGGGTTTTATTCCTTATTCTAATGTCAGGCTAGTGTATCAAATATTACACTGCCTGTGACAAAGCTCACCACCTGAATAATCTACTGCCCTCTGGAGATCAGGGGGCTCTCAGAAGGGTGGCAGAGATCAAGGTGAATGAGGAGAAATACACACGTCACCTGGGGCCAACTCCCAGCACTGCCACGGCTGCGTGTCCATTCCACATGGACCTGACTGGAAGATTGAGCTTAAGGACACTTGGAACTCAGCCCTGCCCAGCATGCAGCTGCCTGGGAAGGTCCAAATCTTGTAACTGTCGTGTCCTTAGGGGACCTGAGAGGGGTGAGGAAGGACAGGATCCTCTGGAAGATGACTGCTGCCTTCCTCTCCTAATGACTGGAGAGCAGTTCTGAGGGTTGCAATTCTGCAGAAAAAGGGAGAAAAAAGGGAGAGCAAGCTCCAGCTCTAGCTGACTTCTCCATTTGCAGAGGAAAATTGCAAACATGCAAATGTGTAAATGAGGAACAACAGCACAAGGACACTTGGGGGGGACTCAGCCTACAGAGGATGGGAAGGGAGTTCCTGGCACTGCCTGCTGCTGGGGAGGATCCAGAACGTTTTGAGGCAGGAGGACACCTGCTCAGGAGCAGCAAGTGAGGAAAGTGATCCTGCCCCTCTACTCAGCCCAGGTGATGCCACATCTGGAGTACTGTGTTCACTTCTCAATCTATAATTAAATAGCTCCTCAATCTAATTAAAGGCTCCTCAATCTATAATTAAATCCCTCAAGAAATCCTTGGAGCTCCTGGAGTGGGTCCAGTAGAGGCTGCAGAGATGATAAAGGGACTGGAACATCTCTGTGATGAGGAAAGGCTGAGGAAGCTGGGGCTGTTCAGCCTTGAGAAGAGACATTTGAGAGGGGACCTCATCCTTGTCTGTCTGTGTCTGCAGGGAGGGGTCAGGGGGACAGGGCCAGACTCTTTTCAGTGGTGCCCAGTAGCAGGACATGGACACCAGCCACAAAATAAAACACAGGAAGTCCCATCTGAATATGAGAAAAACTTCTTAGCTGTGAGGGTGACAGAACCCTGGAACAGGCTGCCCAGCGAGGCTGTGGAGTCTGCTTCCCTGCCTCTTTCAAACCCTGCCTGGATGCCATCCTGAACAACCTGCTCAGGGTAATCTGCTTCAGCAGGGGCTGGGACAGGTGATCTCCCAAGGTCTTTTCTGACCTCAGCTCTTCTGGGATTCTGTGAGACATTTTTGCCACATATTGTTTCATGTCTGAAATTCTTTAAAATAAGTATAAAGAAGTTAAAAAGTACCAGGAACTATGGTGGGAGGTAGGGGCGTGGGGGAGGTGCCAGGGGAAGAAAGGAGAACCAGATGCAGGGAGAGGACGAGTCACAGAAAACACTCCTGATTCTAGTAAAAGATTAAGAACTTCAAGACAGGGCAGAGTAACAGATTATTTTTAGCTAAGAACTTTCATGCAGAAAAGTATTTTAAGATTAGAGATGAGTGATCTGAGACCTCACTGCAGCAAACAATGCTGGATGAAGACACAGAGGTTCGTATGCCGTGGAAATGGGATTAAAGAGAGGACCAAGGAGACAGAGCAGGTGTCTGGCTGGAACCAAGACATCAGCAGAACACCTATGGTTGTGGTCAACTGATAATGAAAGGTGGGGTTTGGCTTAGCAATGGTGCCAAACCAATCAGCTTCATTTCTGCTGTCTATTTTTAGGTAAGAAGAGAAGCTCTGGCAGGAAACTCTTCTTCAGACGTTCCCGCTCAACACCACGATGTCTGGAAAGGGCAAAGGAGGTGTGGAAGGCAGTGCTGATTCCTACATTTTATGCCACATAGACTCTGAGTTTCGCTACAAACTCTTCACTGTTTTCTACAGCATTATTTTCATTCTGGGCTTTGTTGCCAACTGCTATGTTCTCTGGATTTTCAGCCGTATTTACCCCACCAAGAAACTCAATGAAATCAAGATATTCATGGTGAACTTGACAGTAGCTGACTTGCTCTTCTTAGTTACAATGCCCATGTGGATTGTTTACTACCACCATGATGGAGACTGGATCATGCCTGAGTTCCTCTGTAACGTGGCTGGCTGTTTATTTTTTGTTAATACCTACTCTTCTGTTGCCTTTCTGATGGTCATCACATACAACCGTTATCAAGCTGTGACTAATCCTATTAAAGCTGCTCAGCTGACCACCCAGAGAAGAGGTATCTACCTATCAGCAGCTATCTGGATCATAATAGTGGGCAGCTCTTTGTATTACCTTTTTGACAATAATACTAATCAGGAGGAGGTCGGCTCCAGGAATTTCACGCGGTGCTTTGAGCGCTATGACTCCTCGAGTGGTGTTTCAGCTGTTCTCGCCATTCATGTCATCATCTGCATCCTCTTCTATATCATTTTCCTTTTAATACTAGGTTGGAACATTGTCATTATCAGGACCCTGTTCTCCAAGTCAGTGCATCCACGGAAGAGCGCTCACGTCAAACAAAGGGCCCTCTGGATGGTGTGCACCGTGCTGGCTGTGTTCATCATAAGCTTCGTGCCCCATCACATCGTGCACCTGCCCTGGACTCTGACTGTTCTGGAGCAGTGGAAGAAGGAAAACTGCCAGCTGCGCCAACAGCTCAACGATGCTCACCAGGTGACTTTGTGCCTCTTGAGTACGAACTGTGTGTTAGACCCGATCATCTACTGCTTCCTCACCAAGAAGTTCCAGAAGCATCTTTCAGAAAACCTGAAAAGCATGAAGGGGAGTCGCAAATGCTCCAGGCAAACAACAGACACGATGATTGAGGGCACTGTTCACCAAGAGGAAGCCATGAGGATCTGTTAGGGCCACTCGGTGTGTTCTGATTGCACATGGAGAGGCGTGAATTATTTTCTCATCTTTTCTCAAGAAGAGGCACCAAGGGACACAACAGAGGGCCAGGATTTTACATTTTCTCTTTCCCCTTAGACAGAAGAATGGACGCTCGTTTCTTCTGTCACATGCAATGAGCAGAACTGGAACCTGCAGTAATCCAGCAGCAAAGCTCCTTCTGTCTGGGCTGGTGTTCTCATGGGCACTGAGAACAGCTCAGATGACTGCTTTAACGTGAAGGAAGTGTGTCACTGAGCCTCTGCAGTGAGCAGCTGGAAGCTGAGTGTACCAGAATTACCCATTGTCTCAATCCAGAGAGCACCATCCCTGCTCCTCTGCCTGCCCAGCTCTCGCAGTGGATCCAGTATCAGAGCTGCAAGGGACTTCTAAAAGACCTGGAAGAACAGATTGAGCTCTGAGTATCATCGGGTGGCTCTTCTAAGCAGCTTACACAGTCCTGTGAAGAGAGTCTGAGCTGATGAAACTCTTGAGTGGCTGTAAGGGATGTAATCTGTGGAATTCCTGAACTGCTGTCAAAGAGATCTGCACCTCCGATCCCTTCATCCCTTCTTAGCCACTCACATGGTCTGCTGGATCCAAACTTCATAGATGTCTGGGAGTAGCTATTACGAATCTTTACTTCCAGATCTTGGTCAGTAAAGCAGGGAAGGAAAGGAAGAGAAATTGGCAGTTCCTCAGTACACCTCCCCCTCTCCCTCCACCAGATCAGCATTACGGCCAAAGGACACTATGGTCTGCCCTGGCTTCCTGTGTGAGAGCGGAACTGGCCAGCCAGTGGCCTCTTGCACTCAGTTTAGTAATTTCTGACTGACTGCATGGGTCTGCAGACACCCAGTCTTGCTCACGAGGCTCCAGATAACAGAGGGTACTGTCAGTGTGGGCATTATGATAAGGAAAAAATGCTTAAAATGCTTCTGTATCTTTGTACTTATTTATTTAAATTAGGGTTATAGCCATTACATTATTCCTTCCTCCAGCCTTTCCAGTTCTGCTGCAAATAATTGAAGCTGACTAGTTCTTGATCTGCAGCAAGTGAAGTGTTAGGTCAGGACACTTGACAGACAAGTAATTCACATACTCCAACAGCACTGGAGGCCCCTGGCCCAGGGCAAAGTGGTCTTCCATGGCTGCTGAGTTCTCTTACCAGTCATGAGACACTTGGGGCTCCTCTTCTGACCCAAATTACTCAATCTAGCACAGGAAATTGGGCAGGGAAGGGAACTTACTTGTTTTCACAACAGTTGTTGGTTCCCTAAAAGACTTAGTCTGTTGATGACAGGAAGAGTGTATCTGACCTGTGACACCAATTATTCATGTGCAGGACAACAGCCTTCCCACACCTAAGAATCGGAGAGATAAACTCAAGCCTTTCCAAAGACAGGACCAATATTTGTACTGCTTTGCCTGCACCCAATGGATACAGGGTACTTCAGGTGTATTCTCTGGAGCTCCTCAGACAGCTTTTGTCCTTATTTGTGCCAGTGAGGGAAAGAGCTAAGATGTTTATTTTTCTAAGGCCATTGCCAGGGCCAGCCCTGCACTCCAGGTCCAGTGCCAGAGGAAAGGGTCTGATCACGATAAGAATGCATCTCCCTCCTAGTCCTGGGCTCTGCCCCAGTAATGGCCACCCACAACAAACACTTGCCAATACTTCATGCTCCTCAGACACGTTCAAAGATGCGCCCTGAATCTGCAGAGCCACAGCACACAGGAAGGGAGCAATTTCTGTAATTTAAAAGCCTAAATCTGGCTTGCTGGAGGAGTCTGCCTCTGTTTCTGCACTGTTCTGTGGGCACATTCTGGATGAGGAGCTCTCACAGCTGGCAGAGGGGGGGACCTGCTTTCCCCTTGGCTCCCAGCAATAGTGGAGCTCTCGTTTCACAGACCTTGAAGCCCTGATAGATGGGGTTGGCAACTCTTGGAGGAAATTGAAAGGATTTTTACATGGAAAGCTGGCAGATGCATGATCTACTGGTTCTTGGAAAGCTTGCAAGAGTTGACAGTTTAGCTCTTTGCCATGGGTACATAACAGGCTTTTATTCCACAGCAAGCACTGTGGGCTCAGGGAATAAACATAAACTTGCATCTGAGGAAAAGGATAAGCACAGGGAAAAGACCCAAAGCCACTTCAGGAGATGTTGCACTAAATAGTCAGTAAAAATGCATTTCTAAAAACCAGGCTAAGCTGCTACTTCTGTTCCTGGAAATACTTTCTTGTTCTTACCACAGTGTTGCATTACTCTGCTTTACCTTGCAATGAAATGGATCCTCAAAAGTTCGTTTAAATAAAGTGTGTTCCCCAAGTGTTTTGCCCTTTAACTTTCCCCACCTTCTCATCTTTCTGTATTTATACTTGAGGGAAAACCTTGATACCACACCAAAACAGCTTCAGTGTGTCTTTTTTTTTTTTTTTTTTTTAAACATCATATGAATTCTTGGGAGGGGTGAGATTAAAGGCTCAGCAAGGTTCTACAGCTGTAAGGGAGGGGGAAGAAATAGTTTCAGATAGAAAACAGCTTCTGAAAAATTTGCTAGAGCTCTCCAAAACCCAACCGGACAAAACTCCCAGAACTCTTTCACCTGCATATGAATTTATACAGGCCAATTATACAGAAATTTATACAGACCAATTGTGTGGCCGTGATGTGACAAACGGTTTTTATGTACTGGGTTTGCAGGGCCAGGCTGTGGTAGTGGAAGAGGCGGGGGGTGGGAAGGGCTGCAGGGGGGTTTCTGTGGGAAGCTGTCAGAAACTTTCCCCGTGTCCAATGAAGCCAAAGCTATTCGGCTCCAGGGCGGACCCGAGCCCACCAGTGATGGTGGCAGCACCTTTGGGATAACATAATAAAAAAAGGAAAAACAGTTATTGCATAGGAGCAATTCACAGCCAAAGAAAAGAGGAGTGCGAATATGTGAGAAACAGCCCTGCAGAGCGCAGCGTCGGTGGGGAAGGAGGGCCGGACCTGCTCCGGGTGCTGGGGCTGAGATTCCCCTGCAGTCCATGGGGCAGCCCGCGGTGGGGCAGGGGGTGCAGAGATGCCCCTGCAGCCCCTGGAGGAGCCCACGCCGGAGCAGGGGGATGCCCGAGAAGCCGTGCCCGCGGGGGAAGCCCGTGCTGGAGCAGGGTTCTGGCAGGACCTGCGGACCCGTGGAGAGAAAAGCCCGCGCTGGAGCAGGTTTGCTGGCAGGACTTGTGACCCGCAGTGAAGCTGCCTGTTCCGGGAAGACTGACCCCGTGGGAAATACCCCACGCTGGAGCGGGGAATCTCCTGCGGCGTCCATCCCCGGAGGGAGGGAGAGAGCGTGTGATCGCCCGTTCCCCGCCCCCTGCAGTGCTGGGGGAGGAGGGAGAGGATCGGGAATGCAGCCGAGTCCGGCGAGCCCAGAGGGGAGGGGGATTAAGATGTGGATTTCTCATTACCCTACTCTGACTTCTCTCGCAATAAATTAAACGCATTCCCCCAGCCGGCTCATGTCTGCTGTACAGCTGCTGGGCGAGAGATCTCTCCTGCCCTGCTCTCGGCCCACCAGCCTTTCGTTCAGTTTCCTCTCCACTGCCCGGCCGAGGAGGGCGGTGACGGAGCGGCTTTGGTGGCACCCAGCCGGGCTGGCCGGGCCCCCCTCTATTGAAATACCCGTTGGGACAGTGAGCGGAGGGCTGGCCCCGGGACCGCGACACCGCCCAGGCCCGCAGCGGCGGCTCCGCCTCGGCCCCGGCCCAGCCCGGGCCCCTCCGCC